>QNGE01002595.1:0-57270 GCA_008508345.1 Paragonimus westermani
TGCAAAACACCGGTTTGTGAAACTCATTACCAAGACTATGGTGTCTGGAGGTCGAGGAGAGGTAGCCGAGTGTGTCGGCGTGTTGCAGACCCTCGGAGGTACCAGGATGAAATCACTTTTTGCCGACGGCGAATGTTTTGATCATTCTTCCATAACTGCTGCTTTTGGCCTGTCGATAGAAATTCCCTAGATTTTGCAGTTGCGGATAACGGTAGAAGTTTTTGTGTTTTTTATGTGGACACTCTGAGGACCGCTGTACGGTATTGTCATGGATGGCACAGTTCATCCAAGAGTAAAGGTACATTGGTAAAGAAAACAGCTTACAGCGTACGGCCACAATTGAGGGCTTCTGGACAGACTGCAAAAAATATTGCTTCCGCGAGTGGTACGCCAGAAGTAATGTGCAGCTTTCATAGTAAATGTATAACTAGTTCACTTGATAATCCAAGAGTACAGCCAAATGCTCGTCCAGGTGCGGTGACTTTTAAATCTTAACTGATCATATTCAATGGATCTGAGGGAATAACGAGTGTGATTCTTCCCATGACATGCGTGCTAGAAGCGGTTTTCAGTTGATGGTCAAAAAGTGTGTTCACTTCCCTTGCTGCTGGATGGTAAACCGTAGTGCGAATATGTCCGAATCCTAAAATATTTCAAAAGCATCAAAATATCTCTTAGGCTGCGATCCATGATGTGTGGTCGCAACCGCCAAAAAATTGGATTGTGCAATCCTGCTTTCTGGGATGGTATTGACCACCGTATCTTAGAAGTTGTGTAGCAGTATGCAAGCCATTTTACGGAGATGTCAACCTTTCATCACAAGTCGTCAGTTGTTCGCTGTAAGGGTCCTATTTGACGGACGTGCAAGTGATGAAAATGTGTGTCCAGGAATAAAGAGCTTCAAAGTTTGTTTATATGACGATTGAGTTCGAAAAATTAGCTTTGCAGAGAAGAGCAGCTTCAACTTCGAACATCACGAACAGTTTTCTGACCTATGGAATGTTCAGTGTCAAGTTGAATTGAAGCATGTATTTCTAAGTAAGGTGAGATGTTTGATTAGAAAAATGTTTCAATACCAAAAGTCTGCCCGTATGTCAATAATTAACAGAATGGCATCTACTTCCACAAGAGGAAATCACCAGGTCAACGATGTTGGCAGAGGAACAATCAACGGTATTATAGTAATTTTCAGATATTGAGTAACGTTTACCCTGTTGTTTATTATTAAAACCGAATTAGAAGTAACGTGTATGGCTGTTTCTATCGTCAGCATGCGTACGAACATCTATAAACAAATGCTTATGTGTGTTTTAAGAAAAGTGGTGTAAATTAGGAATAAGGCTGACTGAGATGAGCAGTTCATCAACTGTTGGAACAGTCCAGCATAATATCTTCTGACCCTCGAATTACACACGACAGTGCGTAAAATGATTTGGGGCCTTGACCCCGTGCACTGTTGGTGATCCTGTGGAATGGATTGATTGGATTTAAATGAGCTGTGTTTTCTGCTCCGGAAAGGAACAAATTAACAGCCTGACTAAAACCGAAGCACACAATACAGTGCGTCTATCGAAGGTACCGTTCATCATAAAGCAAAGAGCCTGTTCATATTCACTGAAGATGAAGCGTTTATTTTGCAAAGAATTGTGAACAGATAACGATGAGCAGGTTCCAGTTTTGCAGACGCGTTTACCACCAGAAAAAGTGTTTACAAAGTTAGTGTGGGTGAGTGTGGATAAGTATGAGTAGACAGATTTTTTCTTGGAAAAAGTTTCGTGTTTCAGAATGCCCGTAAGATATGAATCAAACTAGCTCATATAAGGAAATGCCGCGACGTTTGTATACTCACTCACCAGAAGGGGCTTCTACACTGCGGGTCAACAGAAAGAACACCGACAAAACGTCAGTTGAAAAGTGACTCAGATACGAACAATATCTCGAAGTGAATATATGTAAACGGTCAGATTATAAACGACAGACAGTGGGAAAACAAGGTTTCTTATTTTGTACAACAGCTAATCTGTGAGGCCTAACGAAATTAGGCTACATATGAACAATCTTGGTTCTGAATCTGAACAAACATAGTTGACATGATTGGACAGAATAAAGTGCAGATTGTACTTTACAAAGTGGAACACGTGCAGCCAGTCACGTTCAAGAGTTTAGTAATGATGTCTTGAAGTATATCGCTTCTCCTGTTAGCTAAACCTGTACAACCCAGTTCAATCTCGTGAGCATAAAAGTGTACAGACTGATAGTGAACACAGAAACAGAAAAAATGGAGAGTGTGTGGAAATCTTAGCCGACGGGAACTAGAAACAGCATGAGAAAAAGATTGATGGTAAACGAGAGTAAACAGTCGAAATGTTTTCCGGTGAATCATACTTAGATAGATGCAAGCTGATTATATAAAGAAAGAACGATACGAGTGTCTTAATCTTGGATGCTCTGTGCTCCGTCGAAACCCATAGTTGAGCGCCGGACAGTTACGCCTGATAGAAAATGAAACAGAATGAATTCAAGAAGTCCCGGATACACTGGTTTATCATAGAGAAAAATTGTCTTATCCTTGTTTGAAGTTTGTGATTCATTTTAAAAAGATGATAGTCTTCCACATTTTTCGGTGTGGTTGATTGGTAGATCGTTAAGCAAAAGTTTAGTTTCGCCACTCTTACGAGTAAATTAATGGAAATATTGTTCCCAGTGGTCGTAGGTTTTCCTTTGTTTGCGACCACAGAACACAGTAGTCAATGCCAACGTCAATGATGTTGCGCATTATCTGGAAAAGACTAACGAAACACCATCTGCTCCAGCTGCTTCATCAAGTTGCTGTTCGGACAAAATGTCCTAAATATCTTTTGATTCCATAGTTAATGGGTTTATGTCTACAATGTTGGTTTGCATCATAAAAACTGATGAACAGAAATGGAATCAGCACACAATAGATTCGCTGAATGTACATCTGGCCAACTTCATTAACGGACAAGTCACAATATATGTCCAGAAATGAACCACACTAACTCCCTTGTACGCCTCCACAAAGCTCGAAAGATATCGGCCACCGAACCAACTTGAATACTACTAAATAACTTTTGTGAACACAAGTGACGTAACCAAAGGCCGTTCGAGCGAGTTCCACAATGATTTCCCGTAGCCAACAGGACGAATATACGACAATATGACTAGAAAGAAAGTATCGCGAAGATGCCGAGCACAGTGTAAGAGGTACATTAATTCTCTTATGAAAACATGGCATACCGTCGGAATTAGTCGAAATGTCTTTGAGAAGAGGACAGGGTTGCGGAAGCTCGTGTTTGGTGGTTGGAGTCTATCGATTTCATAACCGAAAGATAACATCTCTTCCCATTAGACATAATATTTGTTTGAATCAGTGGTAGTGGTCGAACTAAAGTCAATCTGAATTTCTAGTGCGTGTACAGTAGCTGTATCTGGTAATCAGCAATTTGTATATACTTTGATGCTGGAGCTTGGGTGACAAGAATATGCCCAACAGTATTCTGTCGTGAAATAGTGACCCCTGAGGATTTTGGTCTGCAGTTTATCGGAGATGTAAATACATACAAAGCCTCACAGCCAGATAAACATGTCAAGTGAAAAACAAGGGGGCATTTTTACGAGTGAGTAGCAGTCAAGAAATAATGGGCACTGCTGTTTACGTTGAGGTGTATTCAAATTCTGTTGAACTGAGAAGCTCCGGAAAAAAATCTGGTTGTCCAGTTGCTACATTACAGCACTTGTGATTGTGAGAAAAATCTGTGTTAATGATAGTTGGAGGCTTGGGAAAAACTGATATTTAAACAACAATTCTGGAGGGAAATGATTAGCAGACGACACAACACAGTCTGATGAGTATCAGTCCACAAAAATTCAATCAAGAAAAAGAATCAAAGGAAGGCTTTTAAATTTTGGATACAATCAGAAATGAAGTGGAAGTAATGACTGAGTGAGACGACCATTAAAGTAGAGGCATTAGATGAAATCTGATTCGTTCGGGATTGTTCGAGGATTATCGATTACAGTAAACGGGCGCTAACTATGTCTCCTATCAAGTTGGTCGGGCAGCCCGGTTTTTACTCACAAGTGGATATTGTTGTACCTAATGTGGTCGTTCATTTTGTGAGGTAGACAACACAGTAGTCAACCCTACTCTATCATACAAATCTTAGTTCGAGTTCTGACCAGAAAAATGGGGCGCACTGCAGAAGTAATCTAACAAGAGGGAAGTTTGAGTATAGTGCTTCCTTCTGGAGAAGTTGGCCAAGAGCAAAAGATGGGATCAAAGTTTAACAATGACCAACATAAAATCTGTATAACTATTTGACACCATTTGCTTGTGTCGCATCCTGAAAGTTTTTGCCGAATCGTTTGATTCGAAAGCAGAAAATTGAGACAAACTTGAAAGGAGGTATTGATTTTAGTTAACAGGCTAAACATACTGTCCAGGAGAACATGCATGTGAACAATTTCATCATCAAGTTCCGAAAAGTACTCCACACAAGTGAGTCGGTAGAGGATACCCAATCCGTTCATCGTCCGCACGCCATCTCTGCAACAAGCACGCATTCGAAGTAATGCGTTAATCAGTACACATCCTTAGTTTCAACACCGTACCAATAATAATCGAGGTGACCTATCTCATATATCCCACAGAAGTCGGCATCAAATTCGCAATTAACTCGGACAATGCATTACAGGAGAGTTCATAGAGACCGAGTGGAATTAGGTGGCGCTTCGTGAAAACGGTCATACCCAACTAATTTGGTTGTTCCACCACCGGTAGTCTTCGAACAGGGTGAAGTCCGTTCGCGAGTCATGGACCCAGATGGTGCAGCTGACAGGGTGAGTGAAGGTTTCGGAATATTCATGGCATTCTGACCAACACTCCAGAGTTGTGGGTCGCGAATCAGTAACAAACACCGGGCATGTATAATTGTGACTGAAAGTTCCTAATTAAGAAGAATGAATAAAGCATGTTCATTGCTGTCTTTGACTGGAATATCGGTGACTTTGAAGCAACAGGTGAGTTGTGCTCCTCATGCAATCAGACATAATGAAGGACTCCAGATTGTTGGTGCCGATAATGACCAGATGTTTATGACTACCTCTACTGATACGTGATTCTACCACGTTGGGAGTGTAGTGAGTAGAAGTGACTACATTCCAAATGAGCGCGATGAACTGGATTTCGAGCGAGGTACTTCGTTGTTATAGTGGTGTGGACAGGGCATGTCCCCAGGCTTGGACACACGACTGGAACTTGATGGTCTGTTTCTTAGTTAATGCAATGGGGATTATGAAAACGGCACTTCGTTTGAGAAAATATATGGACACCTGGCTTGTCTTTATCCCAATAATGGACTGAGTCGTGTTTATCATGACGTTTTTGGAATGAAACGTTACGTTATCTGTTGCAGGCACAATTTCCTGCGCTGTCTTTTTTGTGTTACGCAGCTAGCTCCTGGTTAACTGTAGGTTAAACATCTTGAAATTGCCGGCTGGAAAAAGAGTTCTGATTGCAGTAATAACTTCCGCCGAAATCTCGTCGTGCTGTTCATACATCTAGAATGGACACATGATTTGAACTTGTGTCCTGCCGAATGGGTATCAGAATTGTTGTATGAACGCACGAATGTCTTGTTTTTTATTACACATTGAAATATAAGAGTTGATTATCAATACATTCAAAATCCGCGGTCGTGATACACACAGAAGTGTTGGTCAATTAGTTCTGAGATAGTGATAAATACATGTCCCTGACGATGAGTAGACTGACAATTTCGTTCCTGAAAAGACAGCTGACCGAGTGGCCTGTGAACAGTTTGCAGTCCGAATTGCAGCTGTTATCCTACAGTTATTTCACAGATGACAAATACAACCAAGTCCTGTTGGGTTCAAAGGATCCGGATTTCACGTCAAACGATCATCTTAATGAAACGTTTATATAAATACATTGGTTTAGCCAGTGTTACAGATCTGACGGCATGCAACTCTACAGTTTTGACTGGTAATTTTGCTGACGCACCAGTTTACCTGACTTTAAATGACTTTTGTGTTTTCATGACTCACTTAACAACCTGGTGCTAAAATATTTGTCCAACTCAACGCTTTCATATCCTTCCTTATATCGTTTCAATACTTGAAGTAGAGAGTTTTGTCTCCTACAATATAAACTCATGGAATATAAATCAGCCTTCTCTTAACTGTTTCTTCAACTGCCCTTTCATACCATAAGTCCTCACAGTCATTTAGAACATACCTCCTGTCCATCGTCGTAGACTAACTAGAAAGCCCATGTGCAAAGACAGTAGGTTTGTAGCACCTCCGTCGTGGTATCTCATGTAGCCAAACGTTTACTGCCTCCAACTGTTACGCGGTTCATTTCTCTTTCCTATTCTCATGTTCAGAATTCTTCTTCTAATCATTGTATAGTCACACAAATGAAGTACTCTGACACTAACTTGTCCCAGCTTACCTTTCTTTGTATCATACACGTGGGCCTCTTCTTTGTTTATCTTTTAATGTCAGTGCTTATCTGCGGTAACCCCTCCTTCTATGACTACGTTCACGGATCCCATATAGAATATTGCATTTTGTACTGATCCAAAAGTTAGGGATGATTACAATGTCTCGGACGGGCGGTTATCATTGGTTAACCGGAAAAATTACTTGAAGATTTTCAAGGAACAAAGAAATATAGACGAACTTGTTGTGGACACTTCTTCAGGCCTAGTGCAACTACATAAGCTGTTGATAGATTTAGGTCGAAACGTCGATTTCATTATAGAAAAACTAGATCACTGCTCAACAAGTTGGCGATGATTTGATTGGTCCGTTTAATCATACATATCCATTGGTTTGAAACAGCAGATTGACCATCGACTCGGTGGATTTGGGTCATGGTAGAGGCAACACCTTAACAAACCCTTGTTGACAGCATGATGCCTGATTAGGCGGCTTGATTCTGCTAGCCCAAGCAGTTTGGAGTGTTTCCATTCGGACGATCATCGATGGGTCACCTAGCGTGCGTTAGGCCACCTAGACGGCTTAATCAGTGTTCATTTGATGTGAGGGAATAGCGCTGTTGACCGACCGTGTTCCACTGTGCCCAACCAACGTGGGTGGTGTTCCTGAATTGTTTCAAAAGATGCCTTCGTGTCCCATCTACACAGTCTGCTTCACCCCAACGGGTGAAAGAGTAGACATACATTGATGAGGACAGAACAAACACTCGGTCTTAGTTATAAAACCGGAAAGCGGAAAATGTGATGAATTGGATAAGGAGTTCAGCTGTGGCACCGATCCCGCTGATTACCTGGTTCAGCCCGTTTGTTAGATATTTTTTAGTTCTGTCAACTGTGAAGAGAACTCGAATAAACATGGGCTCCCCTTAACTTTCTGCATTTCAGCTTAAGATGCTAACTGATTACAAGTCTTTCCGGGTAGCCGTTATCCGATAGCATTTTCTCTAGGAATTCAAGCTCGCAATCTAGCGTATCCACTGAACACCTTTTACGTGTTCCATCAGCTAAGTAATATTAGATTTATCTAGTTTTAAGGATAGAAAATCGTGAAAGCTGGTGTTCTAAACGCTCTCGGTATTTTTTCAGTGAGTTCTGTTTTGAATATTGCCGTCTAGTCGTCGGTGTAGATGAAAATCCAGGAAGGATTTTTGGTTTCCATCCACTTCCTCAGACATTCACGAAACTGACAGATGGAAACGATAGAACTTGACAAACACAGTGCACAGATTTGTATCACAGATAGTGACAACAGATGTATCATCCACATATCAATGATATTGACTGAAATAGCCGGTTATGGGCTAAAGTGTGACGCATTCAAGTGTTCCCGTCAGCACATCGGCCGTTAGAGGTCCATACCTGGAATCCATTGCTACGCCATCGGACTGTCGATATAGCGAACCGACTAATAGCAGTTTTACGTCGAAAGCGCGTCAAGTTAGTCAAGCTATCACTGCATGATTAGCTAGCGACCTAGTTTCCGCATAATAAGTCCGATAATTATTTTGGTTTAACCTTGTCAAAACTTCATACAGTTGTACTGGTTTGAAAAGGACTTATCGAAAAAACATATTCGTTGCTAGTTCTTCATTCTCAATATCATAATTGGCATACTTGAAACTTCGAAGTTTAAAAAAACTGCAACTCTCAGAAATTCTAGTATGCAGACTGGTCTGGGCATTCCCGATTTCATTTAAATGTCAAGAGTCATGTCATAGACAACAAACATTAGGAAGGGAGAAACCAGTTCGACTTTTTGGTCGTTGACAGGACTGAGCATGTTGCTCATTCGTTTTAAACACAACAACTCTTGTTTAACTGCAGTGTTTGTCATAACACATTTGAGGTTGTAACTCAGTGCCATTCAGCCTAGTTGTTCCACGTACATGAAAGCTTGCCGGAATATCCAACCCTAATATGCAACAGCGTTTGTAGAGTCTGTTACTGACCAACTGTTGCCCACTCCGAGTACAGTTTTCGTAAGATCAGAAAGACTGTGAAAATTTTAACGAAAATGCAGTCGTCACTTTCATTCACTTCCGAAATAGATTATTAACCATTCAGTAATGAGGTGCCCGTTGATCAACCGTGACTTGGCCAACTTCAAAAAGCTCTTAGTCTAGCTCTTAGTCTAGTTAATTGAAGTAACCGTCAGTCAACCCATGATGGTTGACAACAGTTTGTTTATTATCCAGCTCCCAATTAGTAATTGCCAACAATTTATCCCAAACGTCAGAACTATCCGTCAACAGCGAAATGAAGTGGTACTGACCCTGTCTTGTTTATTCACAGTAATCTAATCTAATAACAGCAGTTTATTCCACCACTGTTGACCTACCAGTTACATATAGGTCAATCAACCCATTTTCATCACGTCTTAATGTAAATATTCTGAAATTTCTATTATCTGTTCGTCATCAAGCATTTGCCAAGGTCTCCGGGTGTCATTGAGTTAACTAGCATCTGTTGTTCTCATCCTGCTCACGCCACATCAAAACCCACTCAGGAATGGACTAGTGTGTTTGTTGTTGTTGTTGTCGTCGTTGTTATTGTTGACATTTTCTTCAGATTATTATTCTATCATTGTTATTACTGTTTGATTGCTACTTGTTGATGCTATTATGGTTTGTCGAACAACAGAGCAGACCACAAACTAGCGCTCATGTTAGCGTCTAGTTTGGTCTCACAGACTAAACCCTGTCCATAACAACTCTCTTAATTAGTAGGGAACTGTGTCAGAAAACCGCCCAAGTTTTAGAGTGCTTATAGTTCACAGGTTTGAGTGAAAGGAATGTTTATATTCAAATAAGTGGATCACGGTAAGTGAGGCTTGTGTGAGTAGTATTTCGATTAAGATGCTGGCTGACTGAACGCGTACATTTTCTTTGATTTTGCAAGTAAACCGCCATAGCATTCGAGCTAAACGGTTCATGGAAACGGTAAGAAGATACACTGTAAGATCCAAGCATTTCGTTCAGTATCATTACAAAAAAAGTTCGTTTAGGCAGGTTTGCGGCATGGAGACAAAATGATAAAATGAACGAACGTCATACGGGTGCATATCATTGTACGGGTAAATAGTATCACTACCATGACAACGAGATTGGTTGCCTCAAGACCTTGAGCTAACAGACAGCTGGTCTAGGAATTTTGATTAACAACGCTTCGGAAAATCTCAAAATCCTGATGTTATGATAGCACAACAGAACCATAAATGGAGTAGCGAGGTCAACCGTATAACTTGTTGTGATTAAATTTTCCACTGACTGACACGCCTGGTTTCTGTTCAGGTGTAGGTATTCCGAACCGCGTTACGGCATTGCATGCGTTTACCACTGGGGGATGTGCGCCACCTTCTTCTATTACAAGTTTCGGCCTGTTGTGCCAGTGGCTTCCCAACTACACTTGAACGAGTAGATGACATGAGACACGGAGTTTTCAGGGAAAGAACAATCAGGAAAATGGATAATAATCCTGCGGGTGGAAAGTAACAAAGACATTTCAACTGCATGAAAAGTGTCACAGATCATAAGTATTGAAGTCTCCCGTGTACGAAAGGTTAACAAAGATCTACCCCTTCGGTGTTGAGAATTAGTTACTTGCTCCTTACAAAGAATTTCAGTGAAGGTAATAGGATACACACCTACAAAAAATTCCTAAGAAGGACGACCTCAAACTTTAAGCAACCGGTCTTGCCTAGTTTCCTTATTTAATAGAAAACCTACGCACCCAGACGAACTTGCGAGCTACGGATGAAAATGAAAGGAACTATTAGTACTGCCCTCTTCATGTGGCTTTTCAACAAACAGAATAGCTAATTGTGAAGTCTAAGCGCCTAGAAATGACTGTCTAGTAGGGTTGGCAGGTCATTCAACTCTTCTTGTTAGGCGACAAAAGCGATTCGGTGAATGAATCATGAGATAAGAATGGTCATAGTCGGCAAAGGTCAAAATGTTATTAACGCCGTGCTCATAAAGCAAAGAATGGTCAGTACAGTCAAAAATTCCTTCTTCAACTGTTCTGAGAGAAATATCAGCCAACGTTAGGCAAACTGACGTATCAGTCTTAGCAGTTTCTGATGGCTGCCCATCTGTTTTTCCGGATGGTTAGCTTCTCTTCTGAATCACTTTCACTAAACGTCCAGTAAACACTTTGAGCCACGGTACGACCTAACCTTTTTACCCATTAGGCTCCCCCGATAACCAAAGTCAATGTGTTGCAAGTTTCTTTGTTTTGTTCTTTCATATCTGTGGCTTGTAAATAAACAAAATTTTCCATGTGGATTTTTTAAAATGTTGATTCTCTACGCTAATCTACAGAGCCCATTAAATCTAAAAACGCGTGACCAGAGAAACGCATAAATTAGCTGTAATCCTTTTAACTTAGCATCTTTGTTTCAACTTATAGGATGTATGGTAGAATTTTACCGGCTTAGTGAAAACATTGGTCGTATGCTCAGGCGGAATTCTGACCAATAACCACACACCACTGGCAATTCTGCACTCCATAACTGGGAGTTATTGTCGAAAAAAAGATGACGTGGTTCATTCATGTCGTTGACGTTCTGGGCAAGTTCAAAAATATTGTTTTGTACGGCAAGTTTTTGAAACGGCACTGAACTGTCGACACAACATTCATAGATATGTTAACTTTTAACCCGACACCTGAGAGTCGACAATCGTTGACCGAATCGTGCTTCAAAGCAGAATGCACTCAGTCGTTATTTTGGTTCAGCTTCTGTGAGGAGAAATCATTATGTATGAGGTCCAAACCAAAGCGCTCCTAAGATCACTTAACCGTAGTGTTTAGAACCCCAACGCAGTGGAATGTTGAACAACATACTAAAAGTGGTCTGTTATCGCTTCTCTCCAGACTCGTAGATTCCTCAGTCGTTCACATGAAGTGCGCATTCCATCTCAAACGAACTGAATGAGCGAAGAAATCAACACTTAATCACCTCTCAGCAAAATCTTAAACTTCGACGTTTTTCCGTTTTGTTCTCATTTTTATTATAGTCACGATTACAATTCACAACTGAGAAAGTTGGTCGTGTTCATTCTTCACAGATTGTCTCTGGAGCCAAGTGAGAAACTGCAGTAAACTCACTGATCAAGGTATCAGAAACATTGGCATCGACCACTTAAGCCCGCTTTGCTTATCCATCCCAGTCGCTCGATTTAGATGACAAGTTGTGGAAACATTTCAGGTGAATAAACCTTGGTCAAGTGGTTCACATCGGTGCAGTGACAGCTTGCATATTGACCAATCTCTTCGCTTGACGAACGCCGATCACAACCATTTAACTTCACACTCTGTAGTCACCTGACCTGTCTGTCACTCGAAAATGCATCTCACGTCAGCAGTTTAACACTTCTTTCAAAAGGTACTGCCTGTCTTGCGTTCTAAGTGTTTCCCTCCCCACTTTACGTCACTAAGATAGTGGTTTATTCAGCAAAAATACACTCAATATTGAGTGTGCTGTCCACCTGCTGTTCCCTCAAAGGCTCTTCTATATTTTACAGGTTGCTTGTTGTATCTGCTGTCAAGCTGGTCTAGAATTTCTGTAGTCAAAGAGTCGATTTTATCGCTATCCACAAATCTGATGCATGTGAATAATTCTGTCTGATATTGCCATATTGCCTCGGATCTCTTTTATTGTGTGTTACGGTACCTATAAATAGATCCGAGCAAGAACATTTTCGTACTCGTTCAGCTCCAATCGTTCTTTCGAACTTACTGTCAAACGCGACTTCTACAGAATTACGCTTTTCTCACTCTTGATCTAACTACAAACATTGACTATTATGACTCTTACGGCTAGATACCAAATATAACTCTAAGGAACAATGTTCGAGAGCAATTATAGGGTGAACGGTTGTGCTATGCTTACTGAGTTGGTCAGCCTTCAATTTCCGCAGAAATGAATTAGTACAAAGCTGAAGATTAGCCATTTTTGATGCATAAACCTTACTGCTGGCTTGATATGAGTCGGTTTCTTTCCTGATTTGCGCTTTATTGAAGGTGCTTAAAATTGACAAACTTTGGAACTTCAACTAGTATATAAGAGATGTCCACGTCTGTAACACTTGAAGTCGCTAAATGCGGCCAGTGGGAGGTTCTAATCTTATCATAAAATGTAACAGATCTGTATAATCCAATTTACATTCTACCAGCATGATGAGTCTAACACTTATCCTGATTTTGTCTGTGGACCAGCGAATTACCATTCGTACATGTGTGTGATCTCATTTTGTGTTTGAACCGTCTTTGATTACATTAACTAGATAACGCGCAAACTATATATACACTAATACCAGGATGCAGAATAATACACATCCATTTGTGAGGTGCTCACTTGTGGGCTCATCTGAAGAAGTCAAACTCATCAGGAAAATAATACGATAGTACAAGTCAGGGCTTGCCACATGCGGAGGTTTTCGATCACTTCTTCATAATAAATTGGTTAATAAATAAATGAATACAAGTGAACTGATGTACTTTCCTCGCAAATCATCCTTTAAGAACATGGCTGATGCTTATACCAATTGAGATATTTCTACATATTGCGTTAGTTTATACTTACACATATGTGCACTTTATTGGATTATCGAAAGAGACTGGCTGGAAAGTCTATCTGAATGCGAACGCTGCGATCAAATGTGAGTGATGGTCAACTTGAAAATAAACCAAATCCCCGACTACTCATCAGTAATCTAAAATATCGCCTTGCAGGTTTAATGAGTTCTGTGATCTCGACCTGTCTCGGAAGTCCTAATCGCGGGGTTATCGATTGGAGTTAACAGGCAGTAACTGTGTCTCCTCTCGAGACGATCGGGCAACCTGATCATTGCTCACAAGCGAGAGTGGTGGAGCGTTCAGATTTGATAACTCGGCCGTGCATAATGTGAGGTCTATGGCCGGAGTTCTGGTGCCGGCCGTGGCAAGGATATGCACTACTGATGAGCTCAAATGAAGGCGAAACTCGAGTCTAGTGCTTCTTTTCAAAAGAGGCTGGCTGGAGAGTCTGTATGAATGCGAACGCTACGATCAAGCGTGAGTGATGGTCAACTTGAAAATGCACATAGATTCTCTTGTCATTCTCTCAGCCTGTCAGTTTGCGTAATTGTCAAATATTTGAGCATATCACATCGTTGGTCTTTTCTTGGACACTCTGGGAACACAACGGAGGAAGAAAAGTGTCATTCGAAAAAAGGAAATAGATGTGGCTAAAAAGTACTTGTTCTGTATACTATTTGTATAGGATGATTTCATTTAAATTGTAACTGGTTTGACCAGGTACGTTTACCTTCAAACGCATACGTTTTACGGTTTGAAGATGATACTGTGAAGTGAGTTCTTCCACCTCAAGTTAAACTAGAAAACTCTCGATAAGCTCGCACAGTATGCGGTCGTCCTGGCCAAGTTATACAGTTTGAAGCTGGAAATCTAGATCTACTCGATGGAAAATGTGCACGGAAAGTGCATACATAGTAATCAACGGCGAATATGATGTAAAATTTAGCATATACATGTCAGTAAGCTCAAGAAACTTATGGCTGGCCTTAACGTTCATCCTTCAAAACCTCTGGTTTATTTTAAACTTCGGACGCTTGAATTTAGGCTATAATCATTTTAATCAATATTTAGTAAATCCAGATGCTGTACATTCAACCAGGCTCAAAAGCAAGGTGACCCGCAGTACTTGTGTCCGTGCAATCTGTTTGCTTTGTTGTTGGCGGATGGAATGAGACTTCAACCATCGTTACAAACGAACAGCACAGCTTAACACAAAAGAAACCATAAATCACACATTTTAACAGGTTTCATGCAAACCGACATGTTTGACACGTTGATCGGATTAGGTTCCAGTCTGTCTTTTTGCCTTAAAGACTATTCGATGAGCAGTTTTATCAGTGTTCACGACAGGTTTTACCGCTAGACACCGGATAAACCCGTTTGTGAACAGACTGAAAGCGTTGTCTCAAACAAGTGTGACTTGTATATACTGGTTCACGAGGAAGCTTCAGTACGTGATCAGTGAAGTGTCCTCTAAATATCGTAATTTGCTAGTCCCACAGCATTATACGTCCCCTATGTTACGAATGTGTAAAACAGTGAATTTTATTACTGGAAAAAACGTTTTAAACAGCCTAAGCTTTTATATTACTGGATGTTACAGCAGTTACCTTTGTGTGCCCACTCTTAGTTTAGGGTTAAATGTAGGTGTGGATTATCTTCAACCGAATACTTCAGAGATAAAGAGCTTAATGTTGTCAAACGTGCACAGAACTTAGGAACAACCTCGGCAATTGATCACAGGCTGTCTATGAACCTTATAACATTCACGGAACAAATTAGCCCGACAAGTTGGTTATTAAGTTCGTTGACTGGATTCTCTCAGTTAAAGAACACCCTTGATGTCTAACACACCGTTACGGCTCACGTTAATTTGAAGGTCCAGCTTTGTCTACCTGCTAACCCATAACTCATGTACAATTAACTGAACAAGTGCAATGTAAGGTTACTGGATGTTCTGTAAAGTCTAAATTCCCTTCGTGATCGAAGAAATTGCAAAATCTGGGGTCAACTTTCCGTGTACTATCAACATGTCAGAGGCTTTCTTATTTTTCACTCAAAGAGTCTCTACTCGGAGGTTGTATATACTGGGACAAATTCGTAGACCTATCCTCAGCTGATATCTTAAGGATCACCTATTGAAGACGTGCCCTTAGATGAGTCACCTAAAATATGACCCACATTCTGGAACACCAAGTCTAAATATGACTTGGCATTCCCATCATTAGGTGACTTTGGCCAAAGATTTGATGTATACAGTCATGTTATTCCAAGACTTCAAGCAACGCGGCTACCTGAAGTACTTTTAGGTGACACGTGGTCTCTGTCCACTGAATTTTTTCCTTTGCTTCATGTTTAAGTGTCCACGTGAGAACTGTGCTTCTCTTCTCATACTCTATCTCGACTTTCTTGCTTGTTCGTATTCTTTAGGGTCTCAACATTATTGAGAAATAAACTGTTTCGGTGTGCTTTGTTTCTTTTGTTCTGCGCTGTCCTCTTACGACGTAACACAGAGTCAGGTCTAGGCTGACATAACAAGCACTATGTGACATGCAAAACTTTAATAGTTCTGGTTATTGCCATTTCGTTATCCGTTAGCACCAATCCGCTTCACAGTAATCAGATTGTAAACCAAATACCATTCATCTGAAATACAACCACGTCATTCTACAAGATCTATATGACGATCAGCCTCAGCGTTTTTCTCCGAATTACCCCATGGTTACTGGAAAGCACAACCTAATTCTGATAAGATTAGCAGGTATAAACACCAATGATTTTTTTAAATTGTGGATCGGAACCTAAATCCAGGTCGTGACGAATAGATGGTGTATTTTGACCTGAAAGAAAACTCGTCTTTAACAAAACTCTGGAACAGGATTATCCAAAAGTGAAAGTTGCGACCATGTGTCAAAGATGTTCATTTTAAGCCCATAAAAATTCTGAGACTGACGTTTTGCAGCCATTTCAAAACAAACAAATTGCCAACAAACCCATGAACAGTTTGTTTCAGTAGCGGAATATCTGAATGCATGGACTGGTTGAAACTGTTTCACGTATGTCGAAAACTATCACTTGACATACGTCGTAGAACTTACAGTTCAAAAATTACCACCGAGCCGGAATGCTTAACGTCATAACATTTGCGTGGTTTAATCTGTGTTACGTATTAACGAAAAATTCACGGACTGTTACCAGCGGAAAAACTGCAAATAGCTCCTAAATTAAAACAGGTTAGAGAACAGCTTTTCCTTAGAAAAGACGTTTCATAAGACTGACAGGAGTTGCATGGCGAATTCTGTGTCATTACATCACCATGAGAGCAACTCGTGCGTGTCTCCCATCCACGTTGATCAGATGGTTGGGAAATGTTCAAGCATAATTAGATACATAGCAGATGAGTAGGATTTATCTGAACATGTTCTTGAATTAAGGTGTTGCATGGAGTATGACCCTCATTTGTTATTCAAGTCATCTTAAGAACCATTCTACATATCCTCGGAGGTAACGGTTTAACATCAGCTTACTCCCATTTTTCCGAAACGTGAGAAATGTGAAGAGTATGTCAAAGAGAACTGAAAAACAAACAGGTGAGTTTTATCATGGGTTTTTGTACAACTAAGTTCGGTTAAGAAGCGGATGAGAAAACAACACTTACACTGAGGGTGTAATAGAAATCGGGGATTTAACTTTGGATAGGGGAAAACGCACCGGATGACTGAGGTCCGGTGCCACTTAAAAGGTCAGTCGTTGGCAGTCAGCAAAGTAGTGCGCAACAGTGCGGTTGACAACATTAAGAGTGTCAGGTGATTTTTATGGACAGATTGAAAACTTGTACAATAATTTGACATTTTTGGTGAAAAACGGAAAGACTAACTAGAGAACGGTGCAGCCGGTCAGTGAATGTCCAAGAATTCACAGTTTGGAGAGGAAGATTGAAAGGGGTTGGAAATGCATTTAAACTCGTGAAATAAATCTTTGAATTTGCGGGCAACAAGCCTATAGCAGTACCACAGCACGAAATACCTCAAAGTAACTTTTAGATGTTTAACAGTAAAAAAACGTTAGTCCAGTCTTGTCGCCATATGAAGATTGTATATATTCCGCGCAATGTTTGGGATACCGAATACTTAAAAAAACGAAAACAAACCATCCATACGTTTCAAAAATTTGAACTGTGCAAGATTATCAAGTAGCTTGATCTCTCGTTAACCGCAGAAGTAAGTGAAATTCCAAGCAACTTCATACCGAATACAGCGTCGTTGACATATTTGAGAATAATAGTATTTGACGGAGCCGATCTCAAAAAACTTGGTGGATGGGAAAGAGCGTCACAAGATTACATCCGGTAAGATCGCTGATTTAAAATTATCATTAAAGTGATGACCTCAGTGAGCCCTGGTATTACGTGCTTGAAAAACTGGGTGAGACTACTGATGTCGTTGAAAATTAAAGTGACATGTGGGTTGTCTAGAATGCTCTGTTGAATGACTGAAAGTAATTCTGAAGTACATTTAAAAACCCCGGTTAGGTTTACAAACTAATCTTGGTCGTATCTGCAAAAAGTACTGATTAGTGTTGGTAGTTGAATATAAATGCAACAAAATTCGTACTAAACACTAATTGTCATTTTTTTATGGGGCACTTCATCTGGTTCCATTGTTTACCTATTAATGTTGAAAATTATTCTTGTCCATTTAGCCGGACGTTGAAATATCGAGATATGATTTGCTTCTGATAAACACAGTTGATAGAAAACAATGTTCACTGATTTATAAATGCGCCTGGTGTAGTCTGTCTTCCAGCTAAACAGGTATTTATTGCTTGACTATTGTTTCGAGCAAAATTTCTCGTTCTATCATTGACAACTTTTACATAATGGTAGCGAAAAACATAGACACCGTAATTTTTAAAAGCGAGGTTTTTCTTCTCATTCACTAGTGAAAAATTAGAGCCAGTACTGGAAGAGGTAGAGCGAACACAAACCACTTCACTACTGCTACAAACTAAAGCAATTTTGGCTTGAACCAACTGCAAATGGTTTGCGTAACATCTGAATTGTATTATACGCAGCTGCAACACATGTTATAGCGCTAGCCAAACAAACTCGACGTACAGTTGTAGCTTGGCTGATCATACAGGCAGGAACCGTCAACAAGTCAATTCCAATATTCAGCCAGTTTTCAAACTGGTGCAACTGCGTGTCCAAATGGGTTTAGTCTGTACTACTATACGTAGCGCAAGTTTTTCAAGCTTTCCAACAGGATTATTGTCTGTGAATCCCAGCATTTTTTAACTTATACCAACAAAGCCGATAGCCCTACAAAAACTGTGTGGGTCTCTGTATCAAAAAAGTGTGTAAGGTAAAATGGAGTCGTGGTAGAACCCAAGTGTATTATTCGTAATGCATCACGGAACTCGGACTCAATCCAACAGTCTATAATCGGTTTCGTCCTTGTATGGACTTATTAAATGGAGGTAGCCTAAATGGAATATTGAGCGGGCGACGCTTTAAGTTACTAAACAGTGCTCTCATCCGTCCGGCGAGCAATGTGAAATATATATTCCGGAAGATATTACGCACTTCTTTTTAGAAATACTGAAATAATTCGCAACAGAAAAAGTTGTCTAATATGCTATAGCAAAATTTTCACATATCTCACTACTTTTGGACACTTCAAGGCAAACTTGTTGGCTTGAAATCCACCAAAGCAACGATGTAATCAGCATCTGTTGTAATATCAAACAGCTAACTAAATCGAACAAATGATTCGTAAAGGCGAGTCGGTTTAGTTGTCTGAGATTTCAAAATTAAAATCTACGCGTTCAAGCCTTCAAAAGCAAATTGTTTAATGAAAACTTGAAGATACCACGTTTCCACCAGCCAGGTATTAACGGTCCTGATGAGTGGTAAGTACAACAGAAATGGATTGGTCAGCCAGGAAAACCCATAATTGGGTGGGATTCATGTAAAGGAATGACCTGAAGAATAACGACTCAACTTTACGTTAAGCACTTATTGAGTTAGCAGCAACTGCCTGAACAAATGTGTCCTTATCTACGAAGCCTTTTGTTATGGACTTGTAAACGGATTGTCAGTTGATGACGTGTTAACACATCATATTGCTCGCTGAATAAATTTGTTTTTCAACCAGTCTTTGAAAATTTATGTTAAAAGATGTGCCACAGATAACTCTGAACCTCATCCGGTAACATATGACAATCGGACACGTATGCTTGTTCCATACTTTCCGTTCCAAATACGAACTCATGTCTTTCGCTGTTCTGAATACTGGTGAATTTAGTTTAATCACAGCAGATTTTCTTCGTCCCCCAAAATACGTAATTTACGCAGATGTTTGCCAATGACCAATTTATATTAGTTTGTCTGTGTGACTATGCACAGTCTATCATCAGTTGACTTTAAAGGACTTCACACCTCTGTGGCCACGTGTAGTCGCCCTGATCTTTTCCCGTTGGCATAACGGTGGTTCCGTGTTTCCGGTTAGCTTCACCAAACCGGTAACCCTTAATATTTTCTCATACAATTCTGTTTCTTGACATCTGTACTTTAGTGGGTTATCTTAATTGTTGGTGGTTTTCCTGTTTAGTGGCAAAAAACGATGGCTGGAAGCGTCACGGAGAGGTGTACAACCTAAACGAAGTTCTTATAGAAACGTTCTGACAGTTTTTGATAAACTGGTCAACTTGTGTAAGTTATCAAAAACCTAAGTGGTGTTGCGCTTTTTGTTGTAAGAAAACATTTTGGACTGACCTACACTTTGCTGTTTCTTCTCTCATGTGGTTCGTGGCAGACGTGTGAAACATCAGTTTCATTACAGAGACTAAATTTGGCTCGTGTACACTTAAATGTGCAACGAAAATACCACGGATGCTTCTTGTCATAATGCGTGCCACATAACAAGTTCCGTTTGTGTGTCACCCTGGCCTACGATTGGGAGGATGATGTCAAGTTTCACGTAGAAACGGTGCACGATTATTAAGCAATTGACGTCCTAGACGTAGTTTTAGAGAACAATGCTTCTTCGTAATTAGCATCGTCGAGTTTCAAGGATTCGGTATCACAACTGTCCTGTTTGACAAGGTCGGTGTAATTCAAGTTTTACACTGCAACACGAAGCTGGTTCACAGCGGACTATTTCAATTATGTCGATGTCAACCAGACTGATAATTCTGATAACGCCCCTAGCGAAATGGTCCACTCTTACATGCTCTTCTGTGTGTTCTTCCTCTTTCCCGAGTGATTGTTGTATGCCCTCTAAATAATGAAGTAAGCATATCTAAGGCAATAGATTCTTCTTCGCGTAGAGAGCTGAACGTATCCACGAGTACTAAGTCAGACTTTCTTCGCATCATCCATATGCTTCAATCCAATATTTATAACGCTGCCTATTCATGTAGACATGTTATTAACGAAGCACTGCTTATTCAACCGGAAATGAATGACCAGTGCTGATATAGAGAATAGTTTAAACAACGGCCATATTTCAGTTCACAAGTTCATTTATCTGTAATCCTTTTCAAGTATCGGCAGCCTTCATACTGTTGTGATAAATGGATCAAAGCTAGAGAATACTGCGTGTACCTCTCTCCTTTGTTTTAGACACTCCCCTATTAGTCTGGCTAGGTTTGATAACTTGATACACTATGCACATATATATGTAGCAGACGAGTGTTGTGTGTTCAGAACTAAACTCAGCATGCCTCGCAGGATCCACGACTCTGAATATTTAACGTGTTTGTGCCCGCTGTCACTAGACTGGTTGAGTTGTTCATTCTACACAGTTCGTTACATCTGATGCAGTCATTTGTAGGATGAACAAGTATCTTTTTTATAATGGAACCTTCGTTACAGCATCCACTCTATGTTCAAGAAACGCCTCCGGGTGAGATGATTTCTTTCAATTGCAACTGTAACCGAAAGAGAACGACACCTAATTATGTCGTCTATGGCAACAATATCAAAATTGTTTTAAATGAACTACAAATGTGATGTTTAATTGAACCTTTATAGATAGTTGTTTAGACTCGTTGTAGTTGTCCAATGATAGGGGATTGTACAATTTATCGCATACTGGATTTCCATCTTTAACAGTAGACAATATTCGTTAATAATCAAAATAAAATTAACACGCAGAGTAGGCGAGGAATCGTCATTGCGTACCATATGAACCACAATATGCGAGTACTTAGCTGTTGTTCATATTGTGTAACAGAAAACCTAGGCGCTTGGAGAAGAGTTAAGCGTTAAATTTGTGAACCAAATCTATACAATGTGTAGACACTCGGAAACAGCGTGCTTACGAATCAAAGGCTCTAGAGACAGTTCTGTAAGCATAGACGACACGGTCAGACGTGAGCAGAAAGACACGCACACAACTTACACTCTCGAAAACCAAAATGATGCTAAAAACACGGAATTGTGTTCCGTTACAAATGTTAACAGTTACCCATCTTTTATGGTAAACACATGTGGGTTTCAGTCACGAAAGTTACGGCGGGCTTCTCAGGATATAAAACCTCAATTTCAGTAGTAGGTTGTACGTTACATTACTTGTTTTCCTCATTGTTTTCTAATCTGCTAATAGCCAAAAAAAGAGCTCAGTAAAAAGATGCGAATAACGTTCACGTCGCCTCTCCAGGCGTAGTCACACACACAAACGGTCGGTAGCCTCCGTTTAAGGTTTAGCTGTCCACAGTGACCGAAGTCGAGATGAGGCTACCGACAATCGTCACCACGTGTCTTGCTTTGAATCACCCGCGATTCCACTTACACACCCCAGAGGCTTGTGAGTAAAGATCTTTGTGATCCGGCTGTCCAAGTCGATTAGCCAAATGGTAGTTCAGTGAGAATGTGAAACCATTATCCGTCGTAAACGAAGATGCATAATCTCGAATAGTCAGGCGTAAGCTAAGAATAAAGGATGTTGGAAATATAAGGCGAGAAGTGGTTCAACATAGGAGCACATAATAATGTACTTTAGACGGAATCAAAAAGGGAAACGTGAATTTAAATCTGGATTGCTAATCCTGCACATCCCTCGGCATGTTATGTATGGGTGAGGCTGAAGGGAGGGAAAGGAAGAAGACCACGACGACCCATGTTCCTGGAGCTGAGAACGGCTGATTTAGCGAACAACGACGGTCGTTGCTGGATGCGAACGAAACGGTAAATATAACGGGTAGAACTGATCTGTACTTGACATATTGATTGTGTCTTCGCCGACGATGTATTGTGTGCATCGATGGCATACCAATCCGAGACGGCCAACACAGTCGTGACCGCATTCATCTTAACGCAATACAGTCATGCCAGTACAATCTAGCAAACCTATGGTTCACTTGCGCGTAGCGTACATCACTGGAACTTCGTGCGCCTGCCAAGTTCAAGTCTGTCCTCTCAAGATTCAATGTCGATATCACGACGCAAAAGACTTAAGTGGATAACATCGTGATATCTTCACCTTCGACTACCAGGATTTTCTTCACTTGTTTTTACTTGCTCTCACAGCAACTACGTCGGAACCCAGTGATCGCTCTTTCGACGGGCACTTTCTAGCCAACATGATCTACTGGGTGTCAGCATGGCTTTAGCCTTAACTACTTCCGCCCACCGAACTGTCTCGGTATCCAGAACCATGTCCAACTATCCAAGATGCGTCTTAGAAATTTTAAATAGGAATGTATTGCATAGTACGTATTCCAAATTAAAGCTTCTATGTCACAAAACCGTGTAAAAAGCAGCTTGGATATCATCCTGACGCTAATGTTCTTCCAGGCAGGTCTTTCAAGATTTCCGAAAGCAGCGCTAGTTTTCGTCATGCCAGCTCGAAACCCACGCTTCAAAGAGAGACATGTCGACAGACTGTTACCAAAAGAGAAGCATTTCGTTACATCTCTATTTAAGCGAATTCAACGTTTAGGTAAAAGACACCTGCTAGGAAAGAGCCTCAGAAATATTTCAACTGTTTTACTGCCCAGGTCAAGTATGGACGCCCTGGAACCGGCAGCCAGTCGCTGAAGTTTCCTCCTTACTCTGTGCGAATGGTGTACTATCATATGCAGTCCATAGGACGTGCAATGTCCAAACATTACCGAGACGTCAGATATTCAGCAGGAGGTCATTTGAGCAATATTCCGCTTCAGCACCGTCCTCCAAGTTCTAAATGGAAATTTTTAATCTTTCGATCCAATATAAACCGGACGGGGTTAGGCACTAAGCCGCAGCCCTACCGCATATCTGTGACAATGTCATACCAATCGAGGGTCGTTCCACACGATTACCTCATCTCCTTCATATCCACATGCTACATTTTATTTATATATACAGGCCTACATGGACATCGAAACTTACCAAGCACCATCCATAATGCCTCATGACGCATGGAATCAAAAGCCCCAATAAAATCCACAACTGGGGCATACAGTGGATGGATGATTTCGCGGGACTCCTCTCGGACCCGTCGAACGGTGTACATCATGTCAACCATAGTGTTTTTTGGGACAACTGGTCTTTGCAAATTTGAAATTCAGCGATAACGCCTTGTTTTGCAGTTGTCTAGCAATCTTCTGCACCTCTGCCAAACCTGAAGAAAACTATTTCCTTTGGGATAAGTTATTCACGATTGCCCATTCAGTTCCAGTCTGATGGCTTAGGCTATCAAAACGCTTGTTTCAGAGCTTTATATTCTTCGATATCGTGAACGAAGAACCAGAATCTTGTCAATCAGATTTTCTGCCGACCGAACGGAATATTTTAAACCCACCTTACACGAATCACAGAACTCCTTGTGTTTTCGGTAGTCAACATAGCCATGTATCAACTCGCTTTGCATTCCCAGTAATTGCCATGAGTCCGATGGTCAATACGACGAGTTTACGGCCAGTGCTACGGGATGTGGTACATTTGTTGATACCAGCTGAGCCCGTTATGTAAAGTACAGCCGCTTCATTCTTCTGTTGTGTCAGGCTTGAGATACCCGATCCAGTCATCGAACGGATGCTCTTGGCATTGGATGCCGGTACACGTGCAAAAATCTATCAGTACGTGAGCGATCGTATGATGCAAAAATTCAAATTAACACACAAACAGTACTGGTATACACATCGTATTATCTGCCGAGTTGACCTATCAAATGATGCCAATCCTCGTGCACACTGCTGATCATGACAGACGACGAATTAGTAAGTGTAGTTCGCATAGTACGGTTGCTGATGTTACTCTCAAATTAGCGAACGGCCGGTGAGCTGAAATGGCGACTTCAAGTTGATGGTACAACAGTTCGTCATATTGATTTTCAGAAACCTGGGAGAAGTGACAAATTACGCCGGATGTATAAGGAACCAGAAGACAACCTGAGCTGAAGAAATTGCACGTCATCGCGTACAGAACGCGACATATTAAACTAAAACCGGCGGCAGTTTTCAGTTTTTGGTAATTTGTTAACTCTGATGTTTTTTCCTCACTGCAAAGCCAAACAGAACGTAGAAGCAGAATGCTAAACTATCGTGGCTCCACTATCTAGGCACAGTAAACCGACTTCTGTGATATAACACCAAACTAGATCTCAAATCAATATAGCGGCGGTCACACGGTTCAGAAAGTTGCTTATCAGTTTTACTTCGACTTCTCAACAAACAGTGTTCACTTGGTGATCACCGTTGGATGTCTACCATGTAGTGTGTGGGTCGAGTCCACGAAGCCAGCTATCGGAACTACTTTATGGAAACAGGAAGAAAGGCGATGTACGTTGAATACAGTGGTATGCGATGTGCTAAATCCTCATGGAAATTGCAGCAGTGACTCGGCTATGTGTCAAATTAGGAGACATTGTGAATATTCTTGCTGACTGGGTCGCATGAAGCATCGAACACGATTGACAAGTCACCACACTACTAGAAGTGTTCTTTAAATTAAAGTTGTCTACGAGGGCGGTAAGAATTGATGACCATACATTTCCCTGACGTAATTCGTGGTTAGTCCATCAATGAAGGTAGAACATTCAGCATTTCAGTTAGTATCAACCACTTCTATTTTTCTAGAAAATCTCTGAGTTGACTTGTTTAGTAGAACTTACTAGGAACAAGAATACAATAAACGATCACAAAGGTGACAATTTTTGATAAAAACTCGAAAAAATCAGGTTATATTTAAGTAAAATCTCCAGGTTTTTGTGTACGGACTGCGCCGATAAGTTCGTCAACCAAATGAAATATTGTTTAATAATTTATTGGTGACTGCGTCTGACCGAATTTAGTCACATTAAGCTTGGTCTGTGCTAATTGTGAAACTGCACGCAAGCAAATGAAATATAGCACAGGTCAGGCCATCACAATATGGGACACCGACGTGCTAGATAAACGGTTTCTCGTAAGCGAATTACGAGGAGTCTATTATCATAAGTATGTTAGGTGGCCTACTTAGAGATCTGGCGAAGATTAAATAGTTAGGGGTAGCTTGATCAGAGGTGTACACAAAAATGTAGGAATATATGGAGGACTGAAAGTTGTGCTGTTCAAACGAGCACAATCCGCAACTAACGATAGTCTATTGTTCACTAAAATATGTTGCTAAGTGTTGATGCTCAACTTTACATTTCAGGACAAACTGCGTTTTAGTTCCATTCAGCAGACCGGAAGGCGCCTCACTGTTACACAATACGGTTTAAGTAATTTCCGAATGTTATTCGAAGTTATATACTTACCGCGTTCGGCCACCTATGACAAATATCTCGTTATTGATTTTATATAGACAATGGTCCATTCACAGGGAGTTCTTTGGGGAATAACTAGTTATCCGGAAATAGCAGGATCCCCTGGAGGGTTAGCACGTTGGGGGAACAACCCTCAGATCAACCAACATCTACAGCTTCGGTCCTAGTTTGTCACGATTCCTCCCTTAAACAGTCCATAGTGTTCGCCACCTTACTGTTGTCATCAAAAGCTGGTATCAGATCTTCTTGAAAACGCTGACCTGTTTACCGTGTAGGTAGTTCTGGTAGTCTTACGCAGTTGGCCTCAATATTTCGTCTGTTTTAAAATAACAAGTGTTACTTTCGTTGAACCGTTAAATATCAGATCACGTTTTAGCATCGAATTGGAGGCAGCAAATGATTTCTATCCTGGTGTGGGATATTGGTACACGGAACTGTGACCTAATTATACTTACCCACTGCAATTCATAGGTCATCTCTTCAACAATACCTCCACAATACTCACGCAAAACCAATCACGCATAAAACCATTCCAAATGATATGCTATTTTTGTCTCCGATCAGGCCTAACCCATCACAAACTACAAGCATAAGACTGACTCAATTTGACAAATGGCATAGGGCTAATACGGGTAAAACATTTTAACTGACGCGTTACTTTTCAAAAGGAGCGTCACTGGTGAAATTCCCAGGACTTATCCCTCAGTTTGGTGTCAGCAGTACACAGGTGTTCAACGTCGTAAAGAGGATAAATGAACTTTAAACTCTACAGATCACAGTTGATGAAGACGACAGATAACTGATAAGTGAGTGACTGTGAAGATTTCGTAACATAAAGAAGCAACTGTGCAAAAGGCTCTTCAAAGAACGTCGAACTGTACGATAATCTTACATGACATCTCGCTGCATTGTCAAAGTAAATGAAGTAAATAACAGAGCTGCGTTCATCTAGGGTTAAGTCTGATTTGAACCACCTAGCAACAGCTTAAGAGATGCAACGATAATTGCATTCTGTTAAAAGCAGTAGGATGTAATAAGCGTTTAACACAGATTAAAAGTTGCTCTCCATTTGTGCCCTGTACACCATGGATACATTGTTTTCCAATCAAAAAGGGTCTCTTTTCGTTGGTTACTTTGTTAAGCTACGTTATGTGTATTAATACTGTCCTCTTGGTCACTCCAATATCATTTCTGTTTTCCCAAAACCTGTTTTCGAATGGTGTCTTCCTAATCTGGGTTTGTATAATCATGAAGCTATTATGTGTACATGCTGAACTTCATTCGCATTTGACCTCAGCTTTTGCAATCAGCTTGAGTTCCTGGCTGGTAACTACAAAATCGAGTCATTCTTGTTGGGCTATTTGAACAGTATTTGTCTAACTCAGGTTTGCCCCGAACACAAAAATTGATTCAGGTTCAACCACCTGTTTGAAATATAAAGTATACAGCTAATGGGCTCCATTGTATGAGAGTGACTCCAGTCGACCAGTCTACCTGTAACAATTCATCTCTCTGTGAATACGCTTGTTTGCTGAAGTTGTCACATATTGGCTAGTGACCGCAGACTAGTCAGCGGTCAACTATGTGCTGGCTGTTCCTTATCACATCAGACCGTCGGCTATCCGGAAGGCGTTAATAAGTTCATTCTCTATGACTAAATAGACTGAGAACTTCTGGCATTCATCCAACCACAACAGTCAATGTGTAGAGCCAAGTTGGTTTGCAACATATTGACATATGTGTTCACATTCCATTACGACACTTCAGTATGTTAAACTTGATGTACACGCTGCAAACACTACTTAAGACGTAATGCGAAATCAGTGCTTGGTGTTCTATTCTCATGTGGTAGCTACCAATACCTCTGAAAAGTGGCAGTTCTAAGTCCAAATGGGACCGTCTGCAGGTGAGAATCACCAAAACTGATGTAGTTTCTTCTACAGACCTGGAAAATCAGATTATAGGAGTTTGGTGATATATGCGTTAATCTGGTTCAACTTAGAGACATCAGACCTACAGGTTAATTGCCAGTGAGAATTTTAAACGTTCTGTCATCTTAATTTTCTTCTTGAGTTAGTGTGTTATTACGAGACAAACTGTGTTACAATTCCTGAGGTTCCCATTCGTGTCAAACTGTTAACGGATTTATGACTGAACTCCGTGTGAACCATCACGAATCTTGAGTTTCGTTGCTGTAGCATACGGGTGGCAAATAGTGCTCGCAGAAAAGTTGAGCATTTAACAAGTTTGAATTCGTATCAACTTGTTTCTATTGTGGCGTCTTTTTGTACATGAGAGATGGCATAGCAAGAGTTAATTGATGAACAAATATTTCATGATGAGTCGTACAGAACGTTAGGAGCACTCCGGCTTTGTTTTCACAGAACTGTGACACACACATACTTGGAATAGGACGGCCTATGTCTCTCTAAATGGTGAGGAAAGAATTCTATCACACTTGATAAACAGCACGTATTTGGGAACCCTGAGAGAGTATTAAACAGTATTTGGCATATCCCGTCTTTAGCTGATGGAGAACTCAAATTACAATGATGAAAATAGCAACATAAAACGTAGCAGAAATGGGGGAGCTGTGACCCAATGCAATGTTCAAATATCTAAGAGTTTGAGGTCAAGGAACAACGCAGTTTTCTAATTGTTGATGAGTAGTTGAGGGTTTGGTTATTTTCAAGTTGAGCATCACCCATATCTGACTGTGGCTCACGTATTCAAATAGAAAATCTAGACAGCCTCTTTCGAAAAGAAGCACTAGACTCCAGTTTCGTTCTCATTAGAGTTCATCAGTAGTGCATATCCTTGCCACAGTTGAGATTTGAACTCCGGCCACGCTTTCATGAAGTGACTATGTTGGCCATTGCGCCATTGACTCCACATTATAGACGACTACACTATCATATCTGAAAGCCTGACCGCTTTCTTTCGCGAGTAATTATCGGGTTGTCCGATCATTTATATATGAAGTACAATAAACGTCCTGTTAATTTCGGTCGGTAACCCCGCAATCAAGATTCTCCAGACAGATCTGAACCCCCGATCTTGTTAAACCTGTTAGGCGACATTTTAGATTATCGATTACTTGTGTTTGGAGAAAATAGAATTAGAAAATTGCGAGTTTTTTGCCGTTCTGGTAAATGAAACCAATCGGTTTGTAAGATACGTACGCTATGAACTTCAAATCAATCTAAATATTTTGCCAAACGGGGATAAATTACGTATAATGTTATTAAACTCTTTATTTAGGCCAAGGCAAATCTGATCAGCGTATCCAGAATTACGCGGATCTGGAATATCACACGGTGTGAACGTGCCTACGGTAACTTACCGCATATCATGCCGTCGGGAAAGGTTAACCAACGAACAAGAAACCGACTGAACTGGTACGTTTATAAAAATAACGACAGTTTATTCTGTGCGCATAACGAAAACAGGTTCTCGTGAAGTCCGCTTATGACCCATCGTGAAAAAGAATAACTGCTTTCAACTCATTGCGTAGGTGACAAATTCGGGGAAAAACCTGTTTACCGTTCTATCGTAACTTTTCGAAACTCCGTCATCCACATATTATTAGACAATGTTTCAACAACTTTAACTAATGGGACCAGTCGTTTCAAGCCGAGCAGCGCTACTCGTAATTGTAACCATTTCCCGCCCTGGACTGTAGAAATGTATATAAAGATTTCCAACTTTTGAACGTAGGTTGGATCAGCTAGAGTTTCAATTGAAAATTTTTCCGGTTCTCATGATCACAAACAGGCAGTAACAATAATACTGTCACTATGAAAGAACCAACTGCAACGCAAAATATGCATTGAGGCTGTGGTCGA
This sequence comes from Paragonimus westermani, assembly GCA_008508345.1. Lineage (NCBI taxonomy): Eukaryota > Metazoa > Platyhelminthes > Trematoda > Plagiorchiida > Troglotrematidae > Paragonimus > Paragonimus westermani. The sequence continues at coordinate 29,698 of QNGE01002595.1, forward strand.
ATGTTCGAACTTCTGGAATAACATGTTTTGAGAAACAGCCAGTGAATCAAACCACCAGTTAGGAAACCGACTGCTTAACTGCAGAAATTTGGAGAGACCTATACGTCCTGTGAAAATGAAATCAATCTGGAGAACAAGACTATCCTTTGGGTGAGTGCAAAATTCACATATTCAAAGAAAAGAACCCGGGTGGCATTTTATTATCAATATGAACAGAGATGTGTGGACATTAGAATGTTAGCAGTATCAGTTACTCAAGGGGTACTTAAAGGTGTGATGCGTCAGATAGAAGGATTATGCCAGCTCTCCAAGCCCTGATGAGTCGTTTAGTTAAAAACTGAGAACCGACAAATTCGTTCGGAATCTTAGATTGAGTCGATGTGATATGAAGGTCATACAGGTGAATAAAGAGACTGAGCAGGGGGACTCTCCTCTGTGGAACATCGCATTCAGTAGTGTTCATAGCACAGACCTGACCACTAAAAGGGGTTAGTTGTATGAAAAGACAACGGGGGAATACCAATTTCTTTAGATCTATGCAGTCGCACTTCTACAGCTACTTTCAGCCACATTGCTGTATTTCAATAAAGTGATGAGTTGCTATAGAGTTTCCGGCAACGTTTAACTAAATAGGTTGGACAAAACATCGGAGTTAAGCAAACCGATGTTATTCTGCACGGATCAAGAGATTTCTCATTCATGCAAGCTTAACATTCCAGAGATCTTTCCCTACTGGAAAGGTGTAAGAATCCTGTTAAGTTTACGCTTAATCTTTGTGAGGATTGGAAGGAGATACGAGCTGTTTCCCAGTATTTTTAATGTGGGCTGTGTGTGCTGAGCTGAGTACATATCTCGACTGACAGCCAGTACGAAATCTTTACAAATTCTTTGGAAACGGATCACAGCAGCTCATGCTAGTGTTTCAATGAATATATGCGTCGTAGATAAGCAGGTGCTCAATGGACAGTGAAACATTGTTGAGAAAAAAAGTTGCCTGGTGAGAGGGTGCAATTCTGTAATTGTCCCAGTTCAGTTCACTGATGTTCGCGATGGGGTTTTGTTAATATAGTTCCATTCATATGAGTTAATATCCACCGCACTTACGTAATGTCGGAATCGACTGCCCTTTGGTTGTAGGATTATGTGAATATGATTACGTCGACGAGCGTATTACTCTAAGAAAACCTCCGAGCTGAAGCGTTAATAACTTTCCTCAGCTGTACTTATAAGCTGAAATCGATCGGCTGTTTTTTGGTTGACCTATAAACCAAGAAACATCTTCCATGGTCCAGAAGAGGTTGAGAATGGTTTTTGCAAGCGGCTGATCCCAGTGACTACCAGCGAGGTGGTGGACAGCTTTTTCGACAGACTTCAGTCTGAACGTTTAATCACTAAACCACGGAGTGATGGTCACTCGGGTTGCAGGAAGGTATATGAATTACTTTACTTAGGTTTCGCGTTTCCGTTTGCTCGTAGGCTAAAATCGATCGTCTGCTTTGTGTTAGGAATTACTTCACGCTTTACTAAGTGGTTGCGGCTGGACCATGAGATCACGGTGTGCAACGTTCATATGCGAAACTAAAACGAATAACTAAAAGTTTTATGTTATAAGGTCTTTAGCCGCCTAGCATCAGCAAAAAGCTGTCTCAGAAAGAATCACGGTAAACTCCATCAGTATAGGTCAATTCTGGCTCAGGACTGACGTCATGTAAGCTTGAGGATTGCATAGATAAGGCCTCAATGTAGAGAATGCTACCTGTTGGTTATGAAATCTGGTTATTGTCTGCTTTTATTCATACTTATTCAGTGGCACCAACGAGTAGGTAAGGATGAAAATTTTACCTAATCACCGTCATAACTTCAACATTTAGGTAAAGTTTTATGTCAGTTTCTTTAGAGATGAAATCCACTATCAAGTGTGAGTGATCCTCAGGTTAGGTTATCCGGGTGATTGATTACTCATACACAACGATGTAACTAGCTAGGAACTATGTAGTAGACATGGGTGAGCAACTCGGTTCGTTCAAGGTTCAAGGAAGCAACGACTTAAGTGGTCAGGCCGTGTGCTAAAGCTGCGAACGATAGGTTTTTCATGACTAAACTGCCTTGTCTGTGGATCAGACTGGTGGCGTGGTTTCAGAGGTGGGGGAACGTAGAAGTGACGCAGAAACTGAAGAAAGTTGACTGCGGGTTAGCTACTGCAGTTTGGGATTTTTCCCCGCTTTGGGGCCCTTGTGATTCATGCAATCTGCAATTGCAAACTTTAGCAGACGTAGCAGCAAAGCAATTGAATAAAGGACCTGCTTGCGTTGGTAAAGCAATTAGTATAACAGGACAGTAAAAGCCTCTTGATTGTCACCGTACCACCAGTTTCATCCTAGTTATTTGACTACAAGTTGTGGACAACTGGAGTTCAGTCATGAAGGGCTCGATGACAATTTGGTTATATCCGCGCTTTTAATTTAATTGTAAACTGCGGCTCATTTATGTTTTCATAACTGTACAGCAGTTAAACCTCACGGCCAATCAGCAATGCATTTCTGTCTTTGGGGACGATGAATGTGATGAGCGGCTGGCTTCAGCAATGTTTCCGTCTTTCATGATAGTCATTTAATAACCGAATTTTGTGTGCTTACCGTATTAGAGGTGATAATTGAAGGCAAAATTCACCTAACAATGATAGTCTGCATTGTACACAAACCAGATAAAAAACCAACGTTTAACTTGAACGATTGCTTCAGGGAGGAACGTTGTGAAGAAAAACGTACGATTGAACTCTGATTTGTTCAAGCGTGATTTAACAAATTAGCGTGATGAACAGTGTGTCAGGAAGCTACTATTTTACTACAGTTCATTTGCTGAATGGTTAACCTGAGTTCTTTGGGTGACCGAATGTTCGACAGGAACGTCAAAATATTGGCCGGTCGCATGCGAGATGAGCTGAGCTCCTTCACTTAATACCAATGTCACCAGTAGACTGTCGTGGCGTGTGTGTGTGAGGCATGGAGCCAAAATTATAGAATAACCGGACAAAAGTTTTCTGGTAAGCTCTCTCATAAAAGTGATACGACCGGAAGAATATTACTGAATTAATTCTGTCCATGCACGCGGATTACAGAAGGACGAAAAGTGGTCACCGTTTCTCATCGAATGGTCGTGTGAACGAGATTGCCACTCAGTGTAAACAACATTCGGGATATTTCGTTGAGAGCTGAACGTTGACCTAGTGATGTGAACAGGAAACAGAAAAACAGGAAGTTTCTTTCGCTGTTTGTTTTTTTGAAGCATTTGTCCACTGAACGTTAGGTAAACAAACGGAAGGGTGGTCGCACTGCTTCCGACCTTCACAATATTTGAGTTGGCAGGGATGTGTTCGGCTGAATAGGAATTCCCTAAGTTATCAACAAGTTAGTATGCGAATTCGGGAGAAACATGCAAAGCATAAAAAGATTATGATAGAAAACAATAAAGTCAGTGGATTTTAGTAGGCAAACCCCGTTGCTGAAGATACACGCGGTCCAACTTGGGATTCTATTTTGCAGTGAATACCATGGTCACCGGGACTCGGAAAAACAATGAGGTACAGTCTCATGCTGTTCTGTCACAGACAAGAAATACCCATAAGATTTGCACAATGTTAACTCAACCATTGTGTGGTTGATGGGGTTAGCTGTGGACGAAACTTGAATACTAATCACACAAGGTTGTGATTGAGGGTCTGGATACGGTCATTTGGTCATGATTATTGTGAGATGACCAGTGTTACGGTTAACACGCTGGTCACACCAGCACGAGGGCTAGAATACAAATTTCGGTTCGGAATAGAATGTGCACTACTGATGAGCTCTGATAACTATGAGGCTTCAGTTCAATGCTTCTTTACGAAGTTGGCCATTCAAAATGTTGATCCGAATGCAAAGATTGTAACCAAGCATGTGTGTTGTCAAACACAAAACCCCTAGTGTTGATCTGAGCTTGAACACAGAAAGAATTGATATATGTTACTGCGATGAACTAGTTGCTACAATGATACACAATATGTCGTCACCCCGTGCACATCGATGATTAGTCTTCGTTAAATCTCACCGTTCCGCTCCTATCTTATATACTGCGGAAAAGTCACGTAGCAAATATGTCTAGACGATAGTCACATTTTCCGCACGAAATTTGGAGCAGACGCAAAATGTTACCAATCCTTTGGACACCTGTTTGCGCACACGCGCCTTTGTACGACTTCGATATTTTTTAAGTTTATCCTGTACGATACAAGATAAACACCTGTGAGCAAATAATCGCATAACAATCGTTCAGTTATTCATTCAACGATTATCTATAAAGCAGTTTCCAGTTAATCTGTGAGCGAACTTTTGGGGTACCGTTTTCCCGTTTGAATACTGTTTCACTGGTTTAATAATGAGCGTCTGACAGACGATGGTTCAACCTATGAAGTTTATTAAATCTGATGTCAACATTTGTATGACTAACAGGCTTGACTAACAAGGTAGTGGGTCAGGATTGAACTCCGTATCCGGAGAGAAGCATGTTCATTACATCGTATTGCAGAATGTATACACAGAGCTTACAGCAGTTGACTGACAGGGGCTAAATAGGAAATCGTGCAAATGAAAATCATTTAACGATTAGCTGGCATCATAATATTGGTCGAACTGGATATTTTTCAATTCCATAATGATCAAGATAAACAGCGCATTTTTTGTACTGTGTCATCCACTTAACATTGTTCATCACTTGGCTCAGTTAACTTTCTGACAAAGAGAGCATCAATTTATACACAATTGTTTCACCCGGAAGCATAAAAAACAGAGTGAAACCCACTGGTTTAGAGGATTCTTTCATAGGCCAGAGCCGTCCACAAAGACAATTACTCATAGTTTGCTACTTAAAGCAGATAATTGTGAAACGAACGTAGGAATATAGTCAGAAGTTAATTCTAAGTGTTTCAGTTTTGATCGAGTCGAAAATGGCGGCTGAAGAATCATGAAGGTACGTACACTGGTTCTTTCTAGAGAACTGTAAGTAGGATCTACTCCTTTCACATCGCTTCATAGGTTTGATTCATTGTTAACATATGATTCCGTGCTAACCGAAAGCTTATAATGTTCTATCTTTGATTTGGTACGATTTTAACTTTGGGAATTCAACTGTGGGTTGTACTATTTGTGTGCTCATGTCAGTAGTCTGTAAAATTTTACAGAAGGGTACTTTTGTTTCCGTTGTGCATTAAGTGACGTCCTGCTGTGTCGTCTTATTGACAGTTGTGAACCAGCAAACGATAGCAGAAACCGTTCAGATCACTTCCACAAATAGAGTTGAAAATTTCGCTACCCAAGTTCTACATGATCTTACGTCGAAACATCAGGATGGAACGACCCATAGACTCTATTGCCATCGTTCATTTTGAACATCAATCTACACAGCTTTATTCGAATTAGAAAACAAGTGGTGACACCAAATTGTTAAACAATGAAAATACGAAAAGGGGATATTCAAATCAAGCCTTCTGTCATCTGTAGCGCACTGCCCGGATATCAACACTAATCAATTCACATAACCTTCCACGGGACTAGCAAACATCAGGGAAAAAGACTCGCGTGATATTTGAAAAAAAACACGGGTGAAAACTTCCTGAGTTCAAAAGCTCTTGAAGGCATAAAAATGCTATCACAGTCATGACTGACGCATCGTGACAGTGAAAAATATGGTGCAAGAGTTCCGGAGCAGCGCACGGAGTAATGAGGTCGCCTCGAGACAACCATTGCGTTGTAAGAATGCGGACTGAAGAGTGGGCAAGTGCATGCGCGTATTCCAACGATCAGCCAGTATCTTGTGAAAACAACCTGCCAGCGTTGAATATGCGACGATAGGTCTCAATTTGCTGTGAAATGAGGTGTTATTTATTTTCGGCATGAACGTGATGCCGGAGTGGCACAAATGGATTGGGGAACCTTCAGTTAACAGGAGAAGGTCAAGATATTCGGTCAGGGCATTAGCTTTCATGCGCCCCAAATGTTCAAGTAACAGTTCACCCAAACCTGAGGCGCAACTTTACATGCTTTTCAGCACGTAGTAAACTTTCTCTCCAGTGATTGAGTCGGCCAAGCACCAGTCCGGAGGCATAATCGTACGTGATGGCCGTTCCTCAGTGTGCGGATGAGCCGGTAGTACTTCGAGCCAGTGCACGGCAAGCCATGGTTCTTCACGTAGGCGGTTTCTCTGTTACCAGGGAAAACCGCAGAAGAAGAAGCTTTCTTTTGCTGTCAGTACAGGGTCTGGGTTGGTGTGTAGTTGGCTTTTCGCATCTGCTCCCTGGTCGAGTAGTTTCCGGGAGTGACATGAGCACATCGTCGAGTGAGCAGTCGCCAAGTGTACAGAAAGGCGTGCACATTAAGCAGTGACTTTGCCTGTGTCATTGTGAAAATGTCTGCTTGGGGGCCGCTAACAACTGCTAGCAAATCACCGCTATGTAGGAAAGTTTCTCCATTGGACTCCAGTTCTACTACTACTACTTGGAGTGTTCATTAGCTTGGGACGCACTATCCGACGTAATGGTTCACTGTGTGGCGGAGGTCAATTTGGCAGTCGAGGTAGTATGTTTCCACCAACACACAGCACATAAATGCGTCTTAATGTATTCAAGAATACAGTCAGGAAAATGTGACGGAAGCCGGTAATGAAGTTCGCGCTGAATGGAGCACAACCAGTTTGACGAGGGTAGCCGATTCTTGCTGAGACCAATCTGATCTGGCAGTTTTCACACATATGAGCTTCTCACGGTTGCGTTTGACAGAATGCGCACGCCTTCTATGATAACTGGAATCAAAGTTGGTTTGAAATCTGCGCTAGTAGACGGCACAGTCAAAGTGTGGAGGAGGATGAGCATCTACTTCCTGCTCTGCACCATGTCTACGTTGATGCACTCAAGCAAGCACCGATAAGCCGGCGCTCGATTTACCTATATGAACAGATGTATCCCACTCTCCTATCCTGTGTATTGGTAGATGCCGGTACGGAGGCACTGGCGGTATTTTCATTTTATTGGTCGAGAGTAACCAGTACATTTAAAGTAGGTAAGAGTGGTTGGCCCTATGTGGAGTTGTTGAACGCTTAGCCAATCAAGGTTTTCACCAAAACTGCCCAGTAGGCACCATGATAAGTTTTATTCATGCTTCTCTCACAGTGGCAACACGAACTTTGGGTAGAATTGCGTTCATTTCCACGAGTGTTGCTTGGTCATTTTGTATTCTCAGGCCTATGGTAAACCCTGATAAGTATCAACACATGTATTAGTGACTTTGAATCACGACTTTGAATTTAGTGCACCAGAATGACAGATGAGTACATGCGATACTCGGAATTAGGGACTTTGAATAGCCTTAGAAATTGTATTTGAATTGAAATCTTCCACGCAAGTAATAAGGAGAGGACCTGGTACTGGTAGCAGTAAGCAATTGTTATTCATGATTTGAGACGCCGAATTTATGGATGTACCACAGTATTAGAGAAATCACAGTCTGTCATTGGCTGATCGTATTAGCACATGCAAATTCATAAACTGTATGTCAGTTGGTGCAATACGGAACAGAAGAATTGGCGAATAACAGAAGGCACAACACTGAGACCGTTCGTCCAATCCTAATGTTGTATCTTTAACGCGATATTTGGATTGACCGTTCGTCAGATCTTCTGTTGTGTCGGGGTTTGGATAATCGGTGAGTCGAGTAGATTTCAACTACAGTACATATCGAATGCTGAGTGCTAAACCACGTTGTGTCACAAAAATAGTTGAATCATGACAACCCTTGGTAACTGGCTAAAATTTCAAGTCACCGTTAGTTTGTAATAGGCTCGAAAAGCTCCAAGAAGTTGGTTGAATCTCATTACGTATACCGGTTTTTCGAAAGCTCGTCAAGCTTTTTTTATGCATTAATTGATTGGTCCGCTATAGTACCTCACCTGAAGGTGACATCTCCAGGTACACCTATGTGAAACGGCAGAAAACTCGAAGTTTGTTACTACGGACCGTCGAGTGTGAACTCGCGTCTAAGATCGTCAATCCATTCAAATTGGTCACCAGAAACGCACTCCAAACCGTTCAGATTTTATCACCGATTGGCTAACCAAAACGCGTTGCATCCTTCTAAAATCATACAGATAGTAGGTACTTGAGACTCTTCAATCCTAATGGTCACCCATCACTACGTTACACTACACAGCATCCCACTGAACAATCCTGTCAACACTACACTCAGTTCAATGTAAGTGGTGAGAAGTTTAATGCTGGCAGAAACAAAGCAGGATTTTGATCACAACACTCCTGAGGAAGGCCACCCGAGTTGGTTGAAGCGTAGAGTACTACAACTTGCTCATAACTTTGTTATTCTCAATCTGTTTATCAATAACGTGCTAAACACGACGCGCAAACTGTTTGACTTCATTCTTACTAAATTTGGTGCGGATATCTTGGAAAGGGAGCAGCTTTTTCTTCCCCAGGTAATTCATTTGGGCAACTCTGTGGATTGTAAGTCATGTGGCAATTTTCATAAGTATTACCGAACACTGATCTAAGTTATGAATTAGTTCAGTCTTTGTGAATATGAACTGGAAAAACCTAAATTTAGCTCACTGTGACGAGTTATTTTCATTATGAATATGCTGATGACCCTCGTCAATCGCTAGAACAACAGGTTACGTAGTTATCAGGTTCATAGGAATCACATTCTATCACCCAACGTGTACTTTTGTCAGCCAAATGCGAACAAAATTCAGACAGCCCAGAAAGGTTGCGTTAGTGTGATGTGACACAAGCCTGTTCTTATTTTACCCTCCGTTTATTTTAAAGAGTGCACTCAACTTTCTGCTTTCGATAAATCAACCGGAAACATCAGTATCTAGCGTTTTTCAAGCACAACACCCAATTGGAATGACCATGACGAGATGTTTAGAGTTGATGCTCAAAGTAAGAGCCGTCAAACTGGACGTACAAGCATGATTAATACTAGAGTTTTGTTGAGATTTCTTCTAATGTTCTAAGATCTAAACTGTATTCTATCGGACAGCTTTCTCTTACGGCTTGTGAAGATTGTATCACCGTCATAAGATGACGAAAAATGAACCTTGAGACAAGCAATAATATAAAAGTGTACACATACTCGAGATGTGGTTTGTTTACACCCCGCTGGTGCAAGTGAACACTGTCCACCTCAGATTGTCACCTTGCGCTGGCTACACTCGCAAGGGTTCCAACTGGTGTTTGTGTTGCTTCTTCAAGCTCTCTCTCTATACATATCAAGTGTTCGGACAAAACTGATTGGCAATAAGCGTCAAATTCGTAGGTATTACGTTACTTATTATGTTTTGCTATGCAACAGCTAGCGGATTGAAACTTTACTAGTGTGTATAGCTAAACTACGGCTCAATAATGATAATTCAAAACTAGAAACTCCTACCTGGCAAAGCAACATGTCTTATCTGTCCTCAGAATCAAGGTAAGACGGGAATTATTGGGATACATGTTATATGTCAGCAAACACCACTTATCCAGTCTTTACTGAAGATCGTCATCTATATTTAGTGACTGTTGGTTCAGCTGGTGTAGTTTGGAGTTGAGTCTTCATTCAAGATATGTGAAGCTTGTTGAGGAGTCGTTTATTTTTTAGAGGCTGTGTTCGTTTACACGAAGCCTACCGTCTAGACTGTCTTTCACCGCTTGTTAAACATATGATTTATCACGTAGTAAAGATACGGAAGATTGTTTCACAACTCTGAAACAGAGGGATGCGGTGAAATTAGGTTGCCAGAGTGACTTTAAGAGCATGATGATCCAAGTTTGAAAAGCGTTCTGCTGCAGTTGATTTAATCCATCGGGAATTGGGAAACATATCCGCTTGTTACTTATGCCCTTATTCTGCTTGCAGTTACAGGCGAGGAGAAATATGAGGTCTTTTTTCAGGGGCATCAGCCTTCCTAAATGTGTTGGTGTGTTTATGACCGTTGTTATTCTGGGTTGACTTGACGTGTTAACACTGCGTGGTTGAAGAGAAGTAGGAACTTTTGATTGGTCACTGTACAATTAACATGGTTTTCATAAATCCAGTCAAAAGCGAAGTGTTTTAAAGCAACCAACCTCTTTTCGTCAGCTGCACTCACGGTTGCAAATCTCCGAAATTCAAGTCAATGTGTATACTCGTCCAAGAAGGTTCACTTCATAGCCTGTGTTGCTAGGGATTTTGAGGACGAAATCTCGACAATGCAGATCAACCTAGGACAATCGGTTATTGTCGTCGACGTGCAGCAAGTTTGTACCTTGGCCGAAACTCGGTTTGGCTCCTACTTGGTCGCTTTATGCGCAGTCATTTTCTGGCAGCGTGCAAAACAAGCTGATATCCACCACGCCAGTTGACCAATTCACATTTTAATGTTTGAGCACAAAATGAATGTCGACGGTTTTCTTAAAAATAGCAAACTAGTTCCGTTTGAAGTTTGTCGTGAACAGCAAGCTGATTTTTTCCCAGCCTTGGAGTACTGCAAGGATTTTATTCAGCTAGGATGAACTGTACCCATGGTTTTATCAGGAGTCACGAAGTCCTGTGACCAAACTTTTTAAATCAGATTTACTTTACCATCTGTACGGTCATAATTGGAAAGACTGATATGGTACTACACCTCTTATAAATTCTTTCTAGGTTTGTTCGCTTCGATAGTGCGCTAACCTCTAGAGGCGGACATACATGCCCGTTGTCCTTACCTCAAACGAATTCGGCGTTTATCAAGGGTTTTCACTGAGGGATCATTAGGACAGTTATACAATTTGGAAAGAGGAGACAAGCCGAATAAAGTTGATCCTAAGCGTGCTACAGACATCTTAAGAAGAATTTTACTCACACAGAAATGTCTCACACCCTAGCAGATCTCTTGGTATAAAAGAATGAATGCATAGAACAATGTTCTGTTAAACTGGATTGCGGAATGGTTTGATTACTTTGTAGACAAACCTGCTTCACGTCTAGGGTCTACGCATAGTTAGGCATTGCCAAACTATGAAGGTGAATGGATCGGAACATGTGATGTGTAGTATGCAATGCGGGTTTTCTAGTCATCAACCTAGTCCATTCTTGCAGGTTATCGTATGTGTATGTAGGACGAAATACTATCTACTGTGTTCGGTCTATGCTGCTGATTCGATCACATGCCATCAGGTTTGTTAAGTTGTCCTCTTGTTCACTTCTCTACATTGTTACTTAACATTTGTAAGCATTTTTTCCTGACCAAAACGCAGATAGAAATGCACAAACAACACGCTTTCTTCTCCGTGTACCAACCCATGAGCACAAACAACCATCAATGGGTAATCGATTTGATTCCTCATAGCCAACTTGATCCGACTAGTAAGCATACCAAAAACCACTTAGCAAACTCAGGGTGCAAAGATAGTTCCAAACATGCACCAGTTTCCTCATTGCTCCAACTCAGTTGTTTTCTCTCTCAAATTGACCCAGGTGTAGAGTTTGTTTAAAAATGTAAACCAATCGGTTGTTTTGGACGGATGTTGTATGATAAATGCGTTTGTCCGTTTAGCATTTATGGTTAGTATGACTGGAGATAAATGCAGAAATGATTATACTTCTCATCAGAAAAATTCCTATCTGGTGACTTAAGAATCATCCTGTACACATCATTACTTTTAAGGCGGACAGACTGCACTTCGAATGGGAGTTAGTTTAATTTTAAATATAAAGTGGAAGTTTAGTTCAGGTCCATGGAGGTAATTTACTAGTTGTGACGTGCATAGGTAGCAATGATGAACTACCCACCAACTTGAAGGTAAAGTTTAACCTAGAGATCATTTTGTATATTTAGTTACCTTGAAGAAAATTTGACACTGGTGATAAATACATGTAGAGGAGACTAATGTTCGGTTTACGTGATCAACCGGGCAACCTTTCTATGTTGGCTAACTTTCGGAATAAGCTCCAGAAAACACTAGTGATGAGTCAGTTGGACTGATTTACAGTCCGTATATTAATTTGGTCCAAGGGCTCAACCCTAATTTTAACTGTATTCTTTCAAAATGATTGACAGAGCGATTTCGTCAGCGTAGAAGACCACTTAGCTGGACAGACATGATTAATTACCAGGATTTAAAGTTGTTCTGGCACAGTAGCACCCAACCGTTAGTTTACGATTCTCATTTTTATCACGAGGCATTTCGACAGTCGCTTGATGTGAGTAATTTGCGCCGTTTGTTGTTCGCCCCGTAGTTGGGTGACGTGTGTTGTCTGATAAACACACCCAGTAGGGGAAAACTCTGCTGCCACCTGCACAGAAGCATTAGCAGAATACGTCTTGTTCGCCCATTCAGAAGTGCGTTGGCTTTCCCAAGAAAACGGCTTCTGTCTTAAGTGCCATCAGTTGACATTGTGCTTAACACTTAACAGCTCGGTCAGCTTATTTGCGTGATACACTTAGCTAGAAGGATAAAATTAAGTTTATCACGCAAGACTGTGTCCAAACTATTGCTGATTTATGAGAAACAATTTTTCCTTCGAAAACGAACTAACTGAGAGAAAAGATGGCATAAGAAAAGCGTTTCAAAATTAAAGGGTTGAACGAGGAATCCATCTTGTATCCATATTATTGCGCTTTTTCGTGGTACACTTGTCAACGTTTCTTCTGTTATCGGTTCGTTGGGTTGTGCGCTGGAAGAGTGAACCGACTGAAGCTCCACTGATATTCCTATTTAATGAAGCTTCGGTGATCTAGACATTGTGTCTTATTGGTTTCAACGTTATCCGTTTCCTGGTGGCGACAGATAATCAAACTTGAGGCTATTTATGACTATTTGTTCAAAAGCCCTAAATGAAGATAATCATCTTATCCTTTCTGGTGTTGATACACACAGAGCAGTAGAATACATCCGGAAGCAATATGGACACCCAAAAATATGTCATAATACCCTGAGTGTTCTATTGCAGATTTCTGTTTCATCTTAATCTAATTTTACCTTACCTTATGCTCATGTCTAAATTACTTCTTCTGGATTCTTAGGCATTCATTCACTCCGAACAACACCCACCTCAAGTCAGTCCAACAGACTTTCCAACAAACGGTTTCAATTAAAACTTCTCTTCCACTGTTTACTGCAACAAGGAGTCGTGTACCAAGGCTACTGTGCTCAGACTGTCACACAAATATTGCCTGACAATCGGGATCCTGGAAATATGGAAACGTTTAGGGACCGGAGCAAGATGTGCCATTGTGGTGCTAGACATTCAGACTGTTAGCTGGTTTACTTGAAAGTTTTCTCTGACAAACCTCACTGATGTCTGTTGACATCAACCACGTCACCTTAGGGGATGTTCCGTACATTGTGATTTGTCGGAGCGTCTTTCGATGGTTACTCTCAAACTAACACAATATTTCAGTACCGTTCTGTTTCACTGCTTGGTGAAGGTAGAGAGAGACTAAGACTTCAATCACTCAGCCATCAATACTTTGAGCACTGTATATGGAGAACTGATCAGACCATTTAGGCTGTGATTTTTCAGCACAAAGGTTGCCCGTTCGGATATTCATCCTGTTAGCTGTAAAGCGTAAATTGAGAGAGGTAAACAATCCACCGGAATTGTACCGCCCCCTAGAAAGCATAAGCATCCGCAAGGAACACCTTTATACATGATGTACTCCTTCCTAAGATTGCAGCTGCTCACCTCAGTAGAGCCTGGTAACCTATTAGACACAAACCTCTTACCATTCAGATACAGTATATAGGATTCAGTTATCATATCCCAGAGGCGTTGGTGCATATACGCCTCAGTAAACGGCTCTTGAGGAAACATGAATGGTTCAAACCACACTGGTTGTCCGGTGTGAACCAAAAGGATAGGATGACGAGGCCTATGCACAGCAGATTTACTAACACAAAGGATTAAGCTTGGCTGGCGAAATGGCAGGTTAGACGCGAAGTCTCTATGGGAAATAGAAACCAAAATAACCTTTTCTATAGCAGAACAAAAACTTGGGGGAAAAACGCGCATTAGAAGAGTAAGACAAAAGGAGACGGAAAGCAAATCGTGAGCTGTGAAAGAAACTTAAAACTGGAACTAAAAGATAACGTCGATTATACAAGAAAATTACAAAACAGATACGAATATTGATGGAAAACAGTGTTTGTTTAAATAACACCACGGAAGTTGAGAGAGGAAAATTCAACGAATTTATCTTGGCCACTTGAAAACAGGTGAAATTCTTCACCAAACTATCGAGCTTCGTGTATTTTTCCCGGGTGATGAAGTATAAAGTTGTTTTCTCCCAACTCACTCGTTTCTCCGTTTTTTATTCACTGTAGGTAAGTTGATCATTAGCCAGTTCAGAAAGCTTGTATTTCCCTTGGTTATCGCTAACTTGATTTCACAGTAGTACAGCTGTCGCCCATTCAGCGTTCGGATGTCTGTTCGGCGTGTGTTCTTCCAGGCAGTTCGGCTCTAGACAGCATCCTTTCTTGATTTACAACGTTAATTACTAAGTTGAATAACATTTCAGTATTTGGTTTCTGAGAAGTAAGATTTTGCCCACCCACCGTGAAATACCTGAACAGTAGATGTTTCAGCATCTATTCCTCAATCCTATCATACATGTGGGCGAACAACGAAGCTAGCCGATCGTGCGTACAGCTTCAGTTTTGTTCGTGACCAATCACCAGAATCCATGCTTACACCCTGAACGTTATGGACCAGTCTCTATTGCAAAAAGCTGCGCTGAAACATAGCTAAACTAACTTCGAGGCACGAGAGAGAGCGGAAAATAGCATTAGACTAGATAAGAACAGTTTTACTCCCAAGGATTGCGGTTCTGTCGAATGCGTTTGTCAAAAGAAGCGAGGGCGTTAACGGTCTTGGTAAGTTAAATTATCTGCAACTAAGGTCTCTAGGTCCACTTCGTGTAAGAGTATGGATAACCAAGTGTCACCAAGACGGTAGTCGGCAGAAATTTTATGACGAAACCACATGACAGGGTTTACTGCCTGCTGTTGAGTCATAGCCCTAGCCAGCCCTGGGAAATTTGTGAGATATCACGCTTGACTGGATCGCAACCGCACACAATCACAATTTGATAAATAGTTTACCGACTTTAGTGTAATTTTGTAATGTTCACCATGAATCCTGCCAAAAACAGATACTTTCGAATAAATTTGTACCAACATGTAGGCACTTTCAGGAAGAAGATACAGCAGAAGAACTCCGTGAAACACCTTACGTTCATCATTACACGAGTGTTTTCATTCCAAGATTATTCAGAAAGTTTCGCTCATCATTCAATACCTCTTCAGCTAGTTTTTCTAATGGGACAACCAGGCAGACTGAGAATCGATTACTGAAAAACGATTGATGTTACGTGCTCTACTCGTGCGGACTAAGCGCCGGCTCTGAAGAGAATAGTGACCTATCAAGTGACGGAACAGATGCTACTCATGCGTTCATCGGTGTGTATAGGTGGGGAAAGGTGATGGTCTCTGAATTCCTGTTTTTTTGAACTGTTGTTTTTCAAAAGTCTATGAATTTTAGGGAAATTACTAACGTGCTGCCTTATCAGCGCTGAATGTCGGAACACACTGGCCTCGCATTCTGATAAGGACTGTCGTGTGTGGGTTAGGAAGGCGCTTTGGAAGCAGGTAGCCTGAGATTACAACTTACAGTGACCGCAGAACTGAGCACCAAGTTTCACTATGAGCACAACCTAGCATCTAATAATATGTGTTTATGCAGTAGCTTAGGTTTTTAATACTGCGTTCGTAGAGAATGAACAGTGGAGTGGTTAGCCTACCAAATCCAAAGAGAACTACTAGTGAATGTTTTGGTAAGCGGGTTATTTTGAGCGGAGTGTCTAGGTCTCGGTCTGTGACCAAACGTTGCCAATCTTTCATGGTGTGGAGCTTTTCAGATTTAGTGACTGTTCTATCTGCTCGTCTTTCAGCGTTCTAACAAGTAGTACAGTTTCTTAAGCTCAGACTGTCAAGACTATGTGTGAGTTCCTAGGTGTTGGCAGATTAGGAATTGGTGAATAAGGTTCCGATATTTTTTTGTGTGGCAACGAATGTGATGTTTACCCTCTAGCCGGAATCTCCAAGCTTCGTTTGTGCGCAGACTTACTGTTTGCTATCAGCAAGATGACAATCAGCACTTCTGTTAACGTGTGTCTGATGTTGCACTTTCCCAAGTTGTACACTAAATTTACCTATATGGGCCGTCGTTTAAAACGATTTAGTTCGTTTGGTGAATTTCCCACATTTTTTCAGGCCACGTTGAACTCGCCACATCTGGGTGTCATCGATGTACAGCAGCTCGGCAACCCTGTCATAATACTCGCAAAGTAGAGATGTGTTGACAACTTTAACGAATGTCTTGTGAAACTCTTGCAATTTTTTCTGTACTCATTATCACTATAGGCTAAGGACAGCCCCAACCGAAAGCCCACGCATCCTGTAGTTGCGGCACGTCGGAAATTGATCACTTCGCTTCCGACCAACCTACGAGTTTAGGCACATGACAGAAATGATTTAGCGTTCCAGTTGATCTGTCGACCAATATTCACTCGGTAGTTTGATTGCACATAATTTCAGTGGCTTATTAGTGCACAACTTTCGTGGACGATTTTAACAACTGATATTTATATGTGGTTCGTGTCGTTAACGAGGCACCTTTGTTGACGGTAGTGTTGAAATGGACAAATGAATCGTAGGTATCAATTAATCGGAAACCCCCCAAAATTCGTCGGTAAACGAAAATGGTCCGCCTCGGAAGGCAAAAAAATACTAGAGCAATTTCGAGTTTCATAACAAAATGGTTTGTAATTTTAAGGAAGAATTACAGCATAGCACTGAGATAGAGAGGCATCTGAATTCTGATCGACTCATGTGTACTCTGACAGAGAAAAGATGTTGGATTGCGTCCTCTGTTAGAAGGCGCTGGCGAACAACAGTATGGAGCCGGCAAGAGTGTTGAGACATGGCGGCACAAAAATAAAGATAGAGGCTTTTTTCAAACAGAAGTTGCAACGGGAATAAATCCAAATAAAGTGGAAACTGTACAACAGTAGTGTGTAAATATTCTTAGAATTTGTAATATAATTGCCGGGTGCCGATTATGTCATGGGGGCTCTTTCTTCGGTGAGTTTTTTGCACATGCTGAAGTAGGCCTTCAACATTTAGCAGTGGACTGTTTGCGCTGGATACGAACCCTTCTGTGCGGTTATTGTGACGAATGTTTTAACAGGTGCCAAGTAGGAGCAACTGTTTGAAGTGCTTGATACCAGTAAATTGAAGGTGTAACTCCGAACAGCGTCCAGGAGGAATTATGAGTTTAAATATACACGTCTCGCTACCGTTTTCACCAGCCTGTTTTCGTAAAGTTAACTTCTTTAATATGGTGTTAGAAAACATAAGCTTTACTATCGCTCAAGGCTTTACTGAAGAATTTTCTCTTGTCGGGGTCACTATCAAAAGCTTCCAAATACTGCTTCTCTGATGGACAGAGTATGGATTCGACAAAAAATTCGCCTGCGTAAGACTCTCACGGCAGCTGTTCGACGTTGAATTGCTCTAACGTCGCATCTTTCTTTCAACATCGTTACATGTATTCTAATCACAATGGCTGCATAGATCGCCAACATTTCTGCATTCACTCGATCTCAGCTTTCGCAGTCGACAAAATTTCTGAAGGTTCACTGTAGAATTGAGGTTCGCTGTGGTCATTAGTCACCAGTAGTGCACACCCTTTTTCCGTTAAGTTTGTAAAAGATGGCTCTCGGATAAATTATACGGCAGCTGGGTTAATCGTCACCATATTAGTTTCGCAGAAACACCTTAAGCGAATAGTTATATTTAAATATTCGACTACACTCACCAAAATAGTTCTGTCTTTTCGAGAAGGCTCACTTGAATACATGGACAGGGTGGAAGTTTGATCGTACATATGACACAAGGGTGACTCAGTACGCTCCATCTGATCTACTGTGAATCTTAATCACAATGAAATCTCTCTATTTTCCTGTAACTCTTTTTTATAAATGGCATCTTATCAGTCCGTCTGTCGGTCTATCTATCCATTTGTCTGATTATCCCCTGACATGGCTTGTGGATGTGGCGTACAAGATGCAGTTGAAACCCGTACGTATTAGAGCAAACGTTAGAAAAAACACCTCCCTAATCATAGATTCGCCTGTGCAACCATTCTTGAAAATAGAGTCAAACCGTCCGAAGGTTTAATCGTGGCATTGCAAGCTTGATGAGTGCACGGCAAGGACAAGGACAATGAACCTTTAAACAAAAAGGATTTTAACGGCCGTTCGATGAGATCGTTGCAAGATCTAAGACACTCTAGATTTGGGCACAGTTCACTACGTATTACCTCACCGGGAGAAATCCAACGGAGATCCAGGTTTTCTCAGTTGTCTCCCCTAACTCATTAGTTCTGCCATCCTACCCGTCGGTAGTAAAACCTTATTGCTCGACGGGGACTTCGAGGGATTCCGGCGCAAAATGTTTGGGAAGCTCTCCTACGGCAGTCTATCCCAATGATCCCTCGGTGGGTTCCATATGACAAAGTGCGATGTACGTAATGGAGAAATAATATTAAATTTACGAACTCCCGGAGTAAATTTTCAGCTCAGTTGGCTGATCGCTTGTAGCGTGCAGATTTGTTGTGGTTGTCTTCAGGTCGAGTCAAGCTGAGGCCTAGAATTTTCATAATGGAGTCCCTCTTGAAGTGAAAGGAATACCAGGTAACTTGCAAACAAAGAGATAATTCTATATAGACAAACATTGCACATCTTCATCTCACAGTAACAAACCAGAAGGAAGAGGTCGAAAATAAACTGTTTTTTATAGTTACCGCGTGGTGGACTGGTAAATCACTAAAATGAAGTTTTACGGCAGACCGGCGCAGTCGTGCAGATACCTAAATTTTGTTGGTTTCAGATTGATGAACGACGAGCTTCGTGTACGACATGATCATTACGGGCACTAGTACTATGTGACACAGTGTGTCATTTACGAACTACAACTGTTCACGATGACCGTGAGAAGCGGTGACTACCCATAAGATTTTGTGAAGCTTACCACAGAGGGACGCAACCATTTAAGAACGGTGAACGTTTTGAGAAAATAAGTTGAACCGTGCGAAGTCTTGGGGTGATAAAACATTTGGATTGGTTACAACTTGACAAATTATCTCAGCAATAAAACACTGTGGACGTGATCATTGTCAGCCGAGTTCATCGAATTAATGATAATCAGTCGCTGATTTGGCAGATACAGAAGAAGCGCTGGACTCGGGTTTCGCTCCCATTAGAGCTCGTCAATAGTGTATATTCTTGCCAAAGTTGGGACTTGAAATCCGGCCACGCTTTTATGAGGCAACCTTTTTGATCACTACGCCAATGACCTCACATTAAGCACGACAGAATTATCAAATCTGAAATCCAAACCGCTTTCTTTTGCAAGTAATGATCGAGTTGTTCGATCATCTAGATATGAGACACAGTAACTGCCCTGTTAACTCCAGTCAATAACCACGCTATCAGGGTTCTCCAGATCCCCGATCATGTTAAACCTGCTAAGTGATACTTGCCAAATGCAGAGCCGTTGGAGCAGTGGTCAACAAAGTTGCTTCAAGAAGGCTTGGCCAGTGTTCTATTTGTGGCCCTGATCATGGTATGCACAAGTGACTAGTTAGAACAAATGCGAAATTCCGGTTCAGTGTTTCTTTTCGGAAGAGGCTGGTTGGAAAGTCTATCCGAATGTGAAGATTGTGATCAAATGTGAGTGATGTTCAACCTGGAATTCACTTGAGAACGATCAGCACACATTGATTTGAAAGCAACATTCATGTTACTCCTTTTTTAATGACTGGGAACTTTGTGTTGGGGAGATGAAATGTGCTTTAACTCCAGAATTAAAAAAATTCCACTCAAATTGGCTATAAAAGTGAATGTTACGACTTGGTAAATCAGTAACAAGCCCCCTAGGTTCACTATTTGACTGAAACATTCCTTCCTTATGTCACAAGGTATACTTGCCTTAGACCTCGCAATATCACAGTCTACGGTTGGTCTATAACTCAACTTAGAGTACGCAAACCGATCACCAAAACTACCTCCAACACTGCAGCATATCAAGCAATCGTTACGTACGTTGCTGTCTTTCGTTTATGCTGGAGGTCACTTCACTCGTCTACATTTATTATCATTCTACCATTCGTAAATGTCATGAATGACCTGTCACCTGGGAGACATAAGCATCCCAAGTTGACGCATAGTTAGGCGTGCTTAGGATAAGCCGAATGAATCACTGGCTTCTTGAAATGCTGCTGTTTCAAATCAAGTAGAACAGCGGATGAAGAAGGCATGTTAGTGGGATGTCTGGATTTAATAAACAGCGACACGGTTGGACGAACGTGAACGATCATTCATACAACTGGCAAGCAACCAGATGGATACAATTATCGATTTTTTGACATACTTTTCGAAGTAAAAACAAGACAAGGAATTGGAGAACACTCAGGCATAACTGTTTTTCCCCATGTAAAGTTTCCAGTTGCGCTCGTTTCTCTCCGCGAACACTTTTATCTACAGACCAGTGTTTGTGTTTGTCTTATTGCTAAGACACGTCAACATTCTCGGTTTGCTGAGTAAACAGTTGTTTTGAAGCGCGTTTTTAACACATCAATGGGATTTGAATTGTTTTCAATATGTGAAAAACGTTGCTTCATTTAGTTGATCTACAGAGAACATGCAGACGATGTTGAGCACATTAAATGATATCGATGGTCTGTTTGGTGTGCATTTTGTACCTTGGGTTAACAATGACCTTGTTTTAGTTATCGTAAGCAATCTGCTCGAAACTGTTGATCGTTTCACTTACCTAACTAGTATCACCTGATCAGCTAGAAATATTACTGACAGGGTGTTCATGACGATAATGAAGATATGTAATACGTTTGTTGACCTTCTGCACTCAAGTCGTTTCCAAAGCGTCTAGTTGCCTACTAGTGGAAAGTTTTGTTGTGCCCGACTATGGGTTAGAAGCCTGACCTGTTGTAAGTGTTGTTGTCGTCTTTAGGACTTGGAAAATGTTACCTCTGAAGGCACCGACTGTTCATCACATGTTTATTCATTGTACTAATGTATTCATTGACATAAGAATTAATCTCGGCGAATGAATTGCAAGAGTTATTAATCACACAAGTGAGTCTGTCCTCTATTTTATGGTTAACAATTTCAATGTCTGTATTCTAAGAACTCATCCGAACTGCAGAAATAGTTTGGCCGCAATCGACCTTCGGAACCATACCTCATGTAGCCGGTCGTAGAAAAAACTGCGGAGGGGTGACCGGATGTGCTTTACGTGATGGATCGATGTTCAACTTCGTACCGAATTATCGGCCTTGGTTGTATTCCACTTTACTGGCCACTTGGTTTTGATGAGCCGCCGTCAGCTACTTGAATCTGTGAAGCGATTCGAATTGGTAAGCTCCAACTTCCACCGTGTTTAAGACCACTTCATAAAATGAGGCGAAAATTCCGCTCCCTTATGATTAATGTTTGCTAAATTCAAAATAACAAATTTTGTCGTTGTGCATACGTGACGGGAAATCAGATCTTAACAAAAAACATACTATAATTTCTGAAAGAAGGATAATCGTTTGGTCAGCATTTAATACAGCAACGAGATCCACTTTTACAAAAGATCACATACACGTTTTAAGACATTCGGTAAACACTTTAGTCATGTATTTTCGGATTTGTTAGCTGCTAAACGAATGAAAGGGGTTCACACAAGTTTCGAAGACATCACATCAGGTAAACAGGAATCGGGTCACAAAAGATCTTGAGGAAAGTGTCTATTATGAGAGCTTCTTATGTGTACTGCAGATGGAAGTCACGCACACAGCTTTCTGTAAGTATGAGAGAAATGTAACATTCGGTTAAAACATTAGTGGTGGTAAACGATGAAGGGGGATTATTCCCACGGTTGAGCGTGCTGAGAAAAATTATTCTAACGACAGAGTTTTTTTAATTTAAACACCATCTAGGAAATGGGAATCCGTCAAAGACGGTTGTGGGTTTTCATTATTCTTGTAGTTTCCCTAGCAACGATTTAGTTTTACCTGAGAAGTTCCTATCGACACAGACTTCCCGTAAGTCAAAACTATTCTGTGTAGTGACGAGATCCTTGTGATCGTTCCTACAGGGTCACTTTTGCAGACCATATTGGAATCCATCACAGCCACTGCTGAGCACCAAAACTGAATTACTGACATTTGTCGTGACAGGTTCGCGAACTGATGTGATCCTCAAGTGTAAGATGTCCGAGAATCCACTGGTATCAAACTAGCGGAAGGAAATGTTTTCAAGTGAGAAGTGTCCTATCAACCGAACTACGATATTATGTTGATCTCTCGGAAATTCTTCACTTGGATTGTATAAAATTTCCGAGTTCTCGGAGTGAGTTTGTGACTTAGTAACTTGAAGTCCTGCAACTTGAATACATGTTGCTTCCGTGTATGGTTGAAGTCCAAATAGGGTTTTGATGTCTTTTCATGAGAATTCAATGAACTACGAACTCGGTTACACTTCTTATGGGTAATAAAATCGTACTGGCTTGTATGCGCATGTTTGAGTAATCTTACTGAACACCAATGATCTTGTTTGGACGTGACCGCACCTGCTCTGGCACGAATCTTTTACGTAACACATGCATCTGATTTTCCTTAGTATGGGTTGTTGATCTTCAAAACCAGGTAGTTCTTATTGGTTTTTACACCGGATTTTATGGTCAGTACATCGGCTTCGTCCTTCGTGAGCAATGAAGCCAAGCGCGCGCAGTCGTTCTTCCGATCAGTAACACCTTATTTTTGACCGACAAAACGTGGTTGGAAAACACAAAAATGTTAGGTGAAGATCTAAGTTAATATTTTGGGCGTTTTCAGGAAAATTGAGTTTCCAGCCAGATTGTTTTGGGAATTCGTCTAATTTTGTCTGGTCACATACAGTTTTCGGATTGCATACTTTTCAACTTATGGTTCGGCTCTCCAGAATGACCATACCACTGTTAAACTTTTCAGATAGCTAGGTGGATTAGCAATACCGAAGCACGGTTCTGTATCTTTTCCTAATTAAGATGTCTGATTAGAATTTTGCGTGCTTCAATATCACACTTTTTTTAGGTTAGTATAAGCTTAAGATAGTTGAAGGATTTCTTCGATAGTTCCCTTGATCTAGAAAGCGGATCGCAATGGCAACACAACGTTTTGATACTGCGAACATTGCCTGACCTCCGAACCGAGTCAAATCGGTGCCTGAAATAATTCAGCCACATTTCGCTTGAACTCAAGCATTGTCACAATGGCAAAATCGTTGTTTATCCATTGGCAGCTGCTAATTATTGATCTAGAGCTACCAGTGATTTAAGTTTTTCATCCTTTGAACACATGAACCAAAAGATGAATCTTCTCCTTTAGGCACCCATTTTAACGGTTGCAGAAGCGGACTGTTAGAAGTGTAACATCAATGATATCGTCTGCGAACAGATATTGGTTACAATATTGTACACTTTTCTACTGTGGGCCGGAACGAATAATTGGTCGAAGGTGGGGTGAAATCAAGTCAGTTGCCAAATTCGAAGCTGCCCATCATTAGATTAAGGATATGACAACCAACTCATCTCAGGCGTTGACGACTGATGCAACCGCATACGATAAAGCATAAAGACCATCCAAACAGGCAAACCGTGCTGGCCATCAATTGAACGCTACCACTGGCTGACGCACTAACGTAGCGTCTGCTAGCCGTGGTTAAAGGGTTGTTCCAAGCAGTCGGTATTTTTGACTAAACAGTGTGAATGAATGTTCTCCTTCTCGAAACAGCTGCACACAAACTCATATGATCAGCTTTACTCTGAATTGCACTGAAACGTTTGTCTGACAGGTACAAAGGCCGCGTTTACATTCCCAAAAGCCCTGGAACTAGTGAAACTTTGGTCTGGTGCTTTGAATTGGTCGCGAGTGATCGGGGCTGCAAAAACTGAGACCACCAGGTTGACATGAAATGCAAAATTCCGGATTACTCATCCGTACTTACAATATATGGTTTGTTTTTGCAAATCCCGGGAAGTGCGTATATTACGACATGCACGGTGAATGTGATGCGTTGACATTCTTTTGTTTGGTTGACTTCAGAAGGGCGCGATACGTAGATTTGTATCCCAACTTCTTCCAGTTACATACACAGAATCAAAACTTAATCTGGTAAAAACGTGGACAAACTGGTAACAACAATAACCCGAAAATTAAATAAAAATGTGTGAAAATTCTCCCGATTGTCCAGGACATATACAGTGAAAGATTTGCAGCCGAAATCTTGACCCAAATTGCTTCGTGAACGGTGGGTGATCAGTAACCTGCTTTTCAAAGATTTTTACCTCTCTGTAGAGGAATGCATTGACTTTTGTAGTTGTACGGTTTCCCATATAACCAGTTTACAGAGTACATAATGTATACTTAACACTGACTTGTAATGGCGAACTATTTGAAGGGATGGACTCTCCCCTAGAATACACGAGGACTTTGCAATATGCTTTTATGACGTTTGATCAAGACAATAAGGGTCAAATCTTCACAACTCCGTGACAACGAACAGAGAGAACAGGTAGACCTTATGGAACCTAAAAGACAAATTCTGTTCATCAAGCGGAGCGTTGAGAAGAAAGCTTCCAAACGGGAATTTCATTTCTGTTGTACGAGCCACAATGAAACGTACATGACTGTATTCATGATATCTGAAAATCAATCACTTACTAACAGTGAATGTAGAAAGTACTGATAGTCGTTCCCACACACATTACTACCGTATCTAGTAAATCCGCGAGACAGTCAGTAGAGTTACCTTTTTTCCGTAAATACTAGACTCGGCACGAGCAACAATCACGGAACGCGTAGGAGCCAATTATTAGAAAAAGCAAGAATTACTACATGTATCCATCGTCTTGGTTATTGCTTCCATGATCCGCCAAACAGGTCACTGGGAACTGACGGGTGCTTGGGAATGCGGAGAGGTAAGCAACTGCTTAGTGTATCTTGGGAGGTAAATACTCAGTAAGTACATAGTTACATCTTCAGGTGGCGCAGTAGTCAAAAACAATAGTAGTTTAGCCTTGTGGTCACTTCTTCTGCAAAGGTATTGCGATCAATAAGAAATCATGTTAGCTGATGATACAGGAATTGCAGACCAGTGTAGGGACCCATACAGAGTTAAAAAGTACCTGGTTTAGTATGTTGGTGCATATTCAAAAAAGTCGAGACTATAATAATGTTCGGACTTGGGCAACACTTTGGAGGTATACGGCTTAAATAATTAACATGGTTAAAATACAATGAACTCGATCAGATTGTGAATTCGGTTAGACAAGTGCCCCATAAATCTTGGAATGTTTGGAACTCTTTGGTTAAAAGTTCAGGGAAACTCATTACAAAACAGTAGGAAGGACACGGAGGTATAGAAGTTTATAAAATGGAGAAGTAAAATGGGACAGCACTACAAGTTGGACGCTACCCGAACTGTTGTTGAGCGGGAAAGACGTCTGACTAGTTGACGATATAAGCATTGTAAAGTGGGAAGTCACTCGGTTAGTCGGTGCTCTAACGAACAGCACAATCCGTTTACATGGGGTCGTAAAAATTACCTTCAGTTTGTCTTTCAAGAAACTGTAGTTCTTATCAATGTTGTAATGACACAAAACTGAATATGAGGCGGAAGTGAGAGTTGACCAGATTTACCATAAAACGAAAGTCGCAACTGATGTGCGAGCATGCCAATTTCTCTGAATCATTTCGCAGCATTCTACCAAGTGTGTATTGGAATGGATTGCACCTGACTATCGTCCAGTAGATTTTACTCCGAAATATTACAAGGCGAGGATAAACACTACGACAAACATATTTCCTTCCGATGGTTTTGCCAACTTACGACCGGCGAACTGGACTGAAGCGATTTCAAAGGTTTTACCAGAAAGTAACTGTTGATGTATACAGTTCGGGTTGAAAGGATAATGGGTCGGTTGTTGTTTATTTGTCTTGCACTGTTCTTTCGGACATACAGGGGGCTGGTATTTGTTCTCCAACCACGTATCTACATCCCGTTTTAGCCAGGTTTACTAAGTCAACGGTGAAACGCCTTCTGTCTTACTGTTGCCAGCTGATAGATATTACCCGCTGAATTTTCGACTATAATGTTCCAAGCTGCTTGACATTGGTTGTTGTTAAAAACCAATTTAATATGGTGATGTTGTCCATCGTCATTTCCCTGGTCTTAGCACTTACCCACGTGCTCCGGTTACTAGGATTTGCCTGCGTCGGCGTTACACCTCCACGTCGCTGTTCTGTCGTGCATCAGACCACCAGGCGGAATCATTTATACGAATAGCTGTGAGCTCGCACTATCCGACACATGCGCCGAATATATGCAGGTGCGCCAGTTTATATGTGCCTGTCATAACCACGTTGAGGACATTCTGCAGAATGTGCAACTGTGTTACGGCAAAAATTGTGGCAGGGCATTCTAAGACAGCTGTACAAAACTGAGCACACATTAAATTTCCCGAAAAACGTTGGGCAGTTGCCTTGGTAAATATGTCACGAAGTTAAACAGATTGTGAAATGCTGGTCATTGCGTGCACTCGGGCAGGGCATAAGCCCATAACTGCGATCGGATGTGCTGTCCGAAGTAATCTGTCTATTTTGGTTACGTAAATGATCCAGTGCTGATTGGGGGTAGCAGACGGGCTTCTGCTGACCATCCACTGTATGTATGCTGCTGCTGGAGTCAACCCACTCCATGCTACCGTTATGTTCAAACCTGTTTGCGTTCCTTCAAGCGCAACCTCCTTTATGTTTTGTCGACGCGTGTAGTCAAATGTTGTCATCAGTCTGAGGACGTGTGCTCCAAACTTTTTCAAACCGAAAAATTTGAGTCGCCGCCTTTGGAAACGCTTAAACAATCTTTTGCAGGAAGTTAACTATCACCCGTAACATTTTCATTTATCAGCAGAATGTAAGTGGCACACGGGAAAAACCCAGTTTAACAGGTTATTTGTAGAATGGGCGCACAAGTAAATGGAAAACGTTTTCAAGTAGTGAGGGAAATTTAAGAAGTATCCCCAACACTACTGAACTTTGATGGCTGTTTTACGGGATGTAACCACGTGGCTTTATTGTTCATCACCTTCACCTGCGGACTTATGGAGCATTGAACTACTGACAGTTAGAAGATCTCATTAGTAACACAATTTCTATGCTCATCAATGGTGTTGGTGGATTCCAGCGTGAACTGTTTGAGAAATCCTGCCGGAGCAGTCGATCCCCTGAATCATTTGGTGAATTCCATATGAGACAGTGGGACGGGTGGGTCCAAATGTGAAATTTCCGAGCTTCTGGTGTGGCTGCGTAGCTCAGCTGGTAGAGCGCTTGCCGCGTTGAGGCATGCTGTGTCTGTCGCTGGTTCGAA
>QNGE01002595.1:57742-73297 GCA_008508345.1 Paragonimus westermani
TGCGAAAAGATTATGGTCAGTCGTATAGTATTTGCTACCCTCGTTAGTATTTGGACTATGGCAATCGGCATTCTTTTCGCAGAATATGTGAAGAGATTTTCTGAATGCCAGAGCTATACATAAGCAGTGGCCAAAAATGCATCTTGTCGCGCAGCCGCCCACATGAACTGTTTGGAATGTAAGATGCCGCCTCAATCTTGACTATCAATAAACAGTGGGAAACTTACATCAGCGAAATTTGTTCACACTAGATACGTGTGAGTTAACATAAATGGTTTGTTACAAACCTCGATATCCTCTGGTTTATCAAAATCGTTTTCAGTCTACGTTTATCAACCCAAAAAGAGTTGCCAGTTGATTTTCTCACATGTCGAAAATTCCCAGTTGGTGCGTCTCATTATTCAATCTGCGTAATGAAGATGGATTTACAGATGAGTCAGATGAAAACTTGGGAGTGATATCTATGGAAATTGAAACAAAACCTGCAAGACTATATAAAACATTGGCAACCGTAAGAGTGGTTACGTCAGACACAGAATTGAGAGTGCGGTGCGTATATCGAGATAGTTAGTACGTTACCGCATAATTTTCGGTTGTGGATGGCGTGAGGTATTCTTTGGAGGGAATTCACTTGGTTACGGTTCAAGCACTATGGTGGGCTAGTGCATACGTTGTTTCTTCATACAGTTGTGAAACAGGAAAGGTTCACCGGTCACAATGATAAAGACTATTAAATCTGTCAACAGTTGACTGAGTTGTGGTGAATGTGAAGGGCTGAAATTTAAGTTGGTAAACTACGAAAGCATGCATTCATATAAAAGCAACCTTACAAGTTTGTGAAACTATTTAATGTAACTGGTGTAGACGTTGGTGACAAACTGAAGTAAAAACTTTGTAGAGAAGAGCGCCCTTATTATGAACAACATTATATCATACATGTGAGTATTAAAAATAAACTACTCATACACACACATTTTGGTTCGTTCGACTGAAATGTGCAAGGCGAAACACAGCTCAGACAATCCAGGTTCACCAAAAAGGGTTTCACTGTGTAGGGCTACATGGTCCATATATACCGATGTACATAATACACGCTGAATTGAGTTCTGTGTGAATGTCATTTGTTTCTTGTATACACCATCCCCTATTGTTAGCACCACACTTAAGAGCAGAGAGCAAACAGCGAACGTCTGATCCGCGAGATAACTTGTGCACACTTGCCTCTTCGTTCTGTTCTATTTGCTGTAATCGAAAGAGATGGGTTGATGTTCATGAATGGCCATGAATGACTGAGGGATTAAGTAGTGGATGCAATCGTTGCCTCGAACAATTGTTTCAGAAGAAATATTCAGTAGTTTATTGTTAGTATACTGCAAAGATTCGCTGACGTGTTGTGGGAAGCAAAAGGCTCCGCCCTCAGATTGCAATGGAGAAAGATTATGGTGGTTTTTGAATGTTTACTCTTGGGTATACTCAATTGTCTACACATGTGCATTAGGAATTGAATGAATCAACAATAACTTACTGTTTCGAGTAAATGTTTACAATTTATCGAGGGCATGCAAAAAGCCGTTTTAAAATGGAAAACGAAATCAAGGAAAAGCCAACCACATATGGTATTTTCCTCTAAAACTCTCAAAAACATTATGAGGCTGGTTGGTTTCGACGTGGGTGGATGTTTAGCTGTCGAATCGTGTCATATTCATACAGAACTCAAGTGTATTTTGTGGAGCACATTCGACGGAATGTGTGCGATTCGTGAACTCCCGTCGTGGCTTTATAGTTCAGCTGATAAATTACCTGTCGCCTGCGGGCATCCGATTACTATCGTTGGTTCGAATCTTCTCGAAGCTTCTGCATTTAAATACGGACCCTGTAAAGTGGGTCAAGCCTGACAACAACATTCTTAATGCTGGCGCTGATGAATTCCTATGCCGATCGACTGTTTGACAGTCACGCGCCACTCTCTATAAACTGCACTACGACTACTACCCAAACCGTGATGAAATGGAAACAGATTATATTAGGCGATAACTAGTGTCAGATGTAACCCAAACGTGGAAAATTTGAGCTTTGGTCGAATTAGATACAGCTACACAAACGGAGTGCACACACACGACAATAGTTCAGCCAAGCGAGTTTGTTGAGTTATTCACATGACAGCATGTTCGTTGCATGCACTTAAACATACACTCGCCTTATTGGACTCGACAAAAATTTGTCAATTAAGTAAAGTGTTCAGATGTTCCCGCAAGTTGTCCATCACGGCGAGGTGATCACTAGAACGGACTATTTTCCGGATTTTCTGACTTCGTTATATTGAAGTTCTGTTGAGAGTTATATAGGTATATAATCATGTTAAAAAAAATGGATGCAATGAAGCCATGAGTTTCATTTTAGCACACTTGAAAGACTCTACACGTTTGTTCCCAGGATGTTTTTTTGAGGGGCCATAGCCTCTTTGACTTTGTATTTTTCCGTGTACATATGTCGGATGGATTCACGGAAGACGTTTCCTACTCGAACAACTTGCCCCGGTTTTCATGGCTGTCATGTAATAAACGATTAAACATTAACCGTTGGTTGTTCGAGATAGCTGACTTCTAAAATTCCAAGTGTTTCTAACATCGAGTTCTTTTCAGTCAACAAAACAAGAGAATCATACGATGCATGCTGATTTGATACATACCTCACTAAGTTGAAACTGTATGAAAAACAAGAGACGAAAGACATTGAAGTTCACTTGGACTGTGAATGAGACTAAGCTCATGGCTGACAAAGAGCATTCGTCAATTCTATTTGGGCTAATTCCTTCAGTTACTGAAAATTTAGCCTTTTTAGTGAAAAACACTTCAGAAAAATTTTCAGTGATTTTCACAAACAGAAGAATGACACTGAATGAAATTAATCAAATGGCCAAATAATGTAATCCACTGGATAAAAGTATTTGGTTGTTGAAGTGACAATCCCCAACTTCGTGGTTTGTGATTGGTCAGTGCCCCCTTGATAACGTCATTGCACTAACCTATTTATCATGCAAAACATCAGATCTTTGCCATAGACGCATGAAAAGTGAACCACTTTTTATTCACAGCTAGAGGTAGGTAATTTTATTCTCAATGGGTCTCACTAACGTTGAACAGATTTGAAGTATACAGTGACCCTAGTGACTGAGGAAATGGTGTGCAGTGTGTGCACTAACTACAAGTACTCACTGAATAGGGGGTTATACCTTGGCAAGATGAAGTCACTTACCACACGTACCACCCAGCACACCTACTCTCTGCAGGAAACCCATTTTTTCTGATTCCGTAGGAAGAAATGCGGAGAGAAGACGGTTATGACTTTAACTGTAGAACTTAATCTTTCTCAGGATCCTGTTAACCATTTTGATTGGTAGGATTACTAACTATGAGATTTGAGTCCAACGTTTCCCAGGCCACATTAAAAACAAATCCAACTGTAAGAGTTTCATGGAGTATCCGAAACCACAGACAGTTATTCACGATTATCAAGAAATACGGAACAAAATATGAATCACCTAACCTAAACTTCATCAAGTTTCACATGGCCGGAAAATGTCTCCACACTTGCTGCAAAAGCCCAGATACTTATAATGCACGGTATTCACAGTTGATAGCCAAATTAATTGGTATACAGTGATTGTTCCCCTTGTTCCTGTTGCATAAAAACGGTCGTATCCATGCTAGTGGTTGTACCACATTGAAGAACAGTTCTCGTGTTTGTCAGACGAACAAAACACTAGGTACTCAGCACATAAATCAAAAGTGATATGACACCGCTATACACAGACAAACACTGACATACACATGTTTTCGTTCACTGTGTACATTTGGTGACAAGCTGACAACCAAAATATGACAGTATCAACAATGTTCATTGTCAAACAGCGAGAAGGACTAACCATTCTGACCTTGACGAAAAATGACTAGAATGTTGAGATTTGGATCCGCCAGTTCCATTTTTGATTAGCTGTGTTGGAAAGCCGGAAACGAGTGCTCGGGATGTCGATGCAGTTGATACTTATCAATGTTTATCAGAATAAAAGACGGCGATTTTTTACAGGGAAATTTGCAAAGAAATCAAGAGTATCATTTTAAATCTCATGCAAAACGACATTCCGTTTGTTATGTGCACGAGCACAAGGTAGTTCACAAATTGCGACTGTTTGTTTGCACACTCCATTTTCCAGTCATGCGGTTATCAGTTGATTTCTTGTATCGGACGTACTCACGGGACTATAACGTCAATTTTTGTACGTACGTGAAATCTACAATTCTACTTGTAGTGTAAACGTGGTGATGGGGGTTGTGAAGTAACTTTTACCCAAAATTAGAACATTGTTCGTTCCTCCATCCAAAATGGAATACATCGCTTCACGTTGGGAGACAGTCTCGGTTTTTTCTAAGAACTTTTGTGCATTACTGGCACACGCTATTTATCAATCAGTGCAATTGAGCCTGTGCAATTTTTAACCCAGCCTGCTATGGGGGCACTCATTAGTTCAAATTTATCTGCGTGAACACATCCGATTTCGTAGGCTTGTGTAGTCAACAAATTCCACATCTTCTTAAGTGAGTTCCGAACTGGATTTTGCGTAAGACGTTGTAGGTTGAAAGTTCTGTTGTATAGGCCACATTTCTGTCACCTGAACAACGCGTGTTAAACAGCTGTTTTGTGGAAACATCCAACAGTGATAACAAGTTATATAACTTGTATGTCTTTAGGGCCATGTCCATCCAGAAAATTTCGAATTTTCAGCTGAATCTGAGCCCAAACAGATCATCAGTGAACAACATATAAACAGATGCCGACCATGAACTATAAGATCCTCCCGAAGGACACATGTGTTAGCAACGGCGGGACTGAAACTTTTTATCGTCTGCGTTTACTTTCCTTCATTCTTCTGTTCCCAATGCCCATCACTCGATGTATTTCAATTTGAGCAGCCAACTAGCGAATTTCTTAGCTAACCAATAACGAACAACTGAATTTCAACTCACACCTGGTGTCAGCGACAACCAGCATACTAGCCGGAGCAGTTTATCACAGTTTTCTTCGACCTTTGGTCCAACGAACCCTATCTCTGACCGCTTGGATTTGCGTTTAGCACGGTAGCAGACTGAATGAATGTGATGGGCAGTTTACTTAATAGGGGTTGGCAAGGGAGTTGGGTTTATATAAGTTGAATATCATTAGAAAATGGTCGCAGAGTTTGCACCCTCACAGTCTCTTCAATCAGCCCTTTCGGGGAGAAGTGGACAAGAGTTGCGCTTTTGTTAGAGATTGGCCGGGACTAGAACTGACGCCACGCTTCATGAGACAGTTACATTAACCCCACACCTCATTGGCTTCATATTAGACGCGACTGAAAAGTCATGCGCAAAGGCTCAACCACGTCAGTTTGTGAGTAATACACAGACGACCCGATCGTCTAGAGAGGAGACAGTGGCCGTCCTGTTTATTGTAATCGATGCTTCTATGACTTCAAACTACGAGAGACATGAAAACCCCAGGTAGTAATATGGATTGGGTTGCGCGTTCCATAGCCATGAAACCTTTCAGAAAAAATTTAGTGCAACCAAACCTCTTGAGAAATGTTATAACAGCATTTACTTCTTCGGAACTGGCGCCGGATTTGACGAATCAGCTAGGTTGCTCCAGTGAGGTCAAATCCAAGGAGAGACATGAAACGCTGCAATGTCATAAAATCCATAAGAAATCAATTCTACAGTAGTCGGTACTGGTCAGGATCATTAGAATTCTACAATTATGTAAGATGTGCGCGGAATATGAGTGAAGATCAGAACAAGTCTCTCTGATCATAAGACTTACAGACCTACAGCGAATGAATGTCTGCTGGAGGAGGTATAGGGTTCTGGTATCGATCTCGGAATGGCATACCTGCCAACCAAGTAAGAGTCACTTTTGTCACTGACAGAAGTTGTTGCAGTCGGACACTTTCTGAGTGTACAACAATAGCTTGTGTATACCCTTCATCTACCAAGATTACTTAGCATCATCCCATCGAAGTCTGAGAAAACGTGAACAATGCCGCTCCCGCAAGCATCCTCATCATAGTCGGCAAGCAACCGAATTGTTCCGCACATGATTGCTTGTGAAACCTTGGGTGGAATAACTAAATACAGCTTCTTTGCACAAGTAAATTGAAACACATGAATTAGACTTGAGGTATGTTGCTGGAAGAAGGCGGAGCGGTGCATCGAAATAAACAGACCCGCCAGTGTACACTGAGAGAGGAAAGCTCACAGTCTTGACTTGCCATCCATTCAGTTCATTTTGGTCATCTTTAGTAAGTCCACCTTTAACACTCTTCTAATGGTGAATGCCGTTTAATTTACATGTGTTTCATTAATGTTACTGATAGACAGAACAACAGGTCCGTTAGAGAAAAATCAGGACCACGGCTAGATTTGGACCGGCGACACAAACAACATACTCAGAAGCTGGGAGTTTTCTAACAGCCGATGTCTGATTAGGTCAATAGACCCATCCTCCAATAGCAGTCTGAACAATTGATGTTTGTTCTCGGTTTCAATGTGCATCTCATCTTTTACATGGTTTTACAGCGCAATCTGGCCTACGAGACATGAGTAGTGTGACGCAAGATGTCTTTCTAAATGTTCAGTCTCTCAACAGTGCCTTATTAAAACAGCTCCCACTCCTTTGTAAACCAAGACAACAACAACAACGGCTGTACAAGGGCTGTCCCGCTCGCTTTATCTCAAAATACGTTAGAGAAAGGTCGAAATGGTCTATGTCAGACACGGTGACCAGCGAACTCATATACGTANCTACATAACAGCTTTACAAGGATGAGGACGTAATCACCCTCATCCAACGTAAACTGAAATGTGTTATCAGGATTAAAACTGAACAACCAGATGACAAGGCTGCTCTGCACACCAAGGAAAGACACAAGCAAATCAGTTGCCACATTCAGCATTATTTATGAATTCACACGCACTTGTGCGATCAAGTACATCGGCTGAACGGTGAGAACGCTTAGGTCACGTGTCTCGAAGCACATTCCCAAATGAGTACCGAACAACAAAACCGACGCTGCACAATTTTCCATCACATATGTGGAACAAACGGGACATGTACTTCACGTGGAAAGTGTTTTTCGCCTAATCAATAAGCATACTACCTTTTGTTGAGGCTGTGGCGACACACTGTTACCAACCCTCATTTTGTAGTTAACCTATCACTACCCTGGTGTTAAGGGTTTGCAGTCATGAGTTTATATTATCCGTTAAGTGGTTGTCATCAATAGCTAAATGTTCTGCTCATGTCGTTTACATAAGTTTATTTCATTCTCTTGTCTTAAGCTTAATCTAGGGCTACCTATTAGCTTCCGTCTATTTCCGCGTGTCTCACTGTAAGATCGATATGGTCTGCACCGTCAATCTCCTGTTCGACCAGTTTGAAGTTTGGTTTTTGTTCGTTTGTTTTCAATTCACGACAGCCCATTCGATCGTGACTGGTTCTGTGTACTATTCCTGATGGCTTATTCTTATTTTGGGCTTATTTAAACTGATTTGTTCTAACCGATCCTGGTCAATGTGTCGTGACCGAAGAGACCGGTCGAAATGGCTCTGTAGAGTAAATCTTACATAATTTTACTGACGTGCTCTGAATACAACTGCGTT
Organism: Paragonimus westermani; assembly: GCA_008508345.1. NCBI lineage: Eukaryota > Metazoa > Platyhelminthes > Trematoda > Plagiorchiida > Troglotrematidae > Paragonimus > Paragonimus westermani. The sequence goes on from QNGE01002595.1 coordinate 65,437, forward strand.
ACTTCCGTCGGATATCGCATCAACGTTAGTCTGCAGTGATGACTTTGGTTGTGTTCGGCCGAGAAATATGAGCATAAAAATAACTTGTGTTTTAGTTTTCTTAACTGTGCTGGCCTCGTGACGGATATTTTGCTTAACATGAAGCTTAATTTCCTGTGTGTAATACCGATATTTCTGGTCTGTGACAATCCTAACCAAGTGTGCCTAAGATATCCCTGCAGTCAATTTTGTAAGATTGGTTGGTAACACATAATCAAGACTAGATGGCTGTCGGCCAGCCCGCCATCTGGTGAGATTCTTGTCATGTTGAGACAGAGCGGCTTCCCACTTGGTTACGAAGACTGACCAAGCAACTGAAATCGTACCTGCTCAAAGCTGTGCACAATATAAGGATAGCAGTCTGCACCGTGTGTTGTTCCGAGCAATGTCTCTCGTTCCATTTACAGAGGATGATCTGTCGTTAATTCCAACACAGTGAGTAAAAATTTGGGTTGCATCAGCCACCCGTTTAACCGATTCTAGCAAGTACAGAAACGCCTCCCTGTGGTCACAGAGTGTTCTAGGCTTAGAGTTAAGGTAAAGGAATTATTGTACCCATTTGCTGGTTAATGTCAAACATACAGGTAGAAACTGATAACAAATCGCTATATCTCTTGTTCTTACAACATTGCTCCATTGCTGCCGGAACCACTCGGTCCAGTTGATTACGGATAAGCCGTAGATGATTCATTTCATTTGCAAGTTACCTTGAGATAATGATAGTATTGAATTGCTGTGCTACTCCCCATGCCGATTGTATGAAACCTGACTTGTCTGGAACACTCAGTGAACAGTGGTATTGTGAGATGCTCTGTTTCCCATCATCCCATATGGGAGTGACTGTAAAGCGAACAATTTGAGCCGACTTACTTCTTATGTAGTAATCTAATTGGTTTTGGGACCGGTATATACTTGTCCTTACTTCGACGTAATTCATCGAAGAAATTTTCTTAAACATATGAACTCGACAGACGTGGGCTTCTTGTGCTTGAGCGGTCTGTAGACAATAAAAGATTGAACAGAATACAAGCTTGGGTGTGTAATAATGAATATTAAAAATATGCCTAACGCCTCAAATCACTGGGGGCACGTTGAACAAAGTAAGTTCTGAAGCAGCAAATACCAGGCGTGAGAAAGCTGGATGTCCTGTACCTGAAATCCGATGAATTGAAAAAATCCCAACTATTGGCAGACCTGATGGCTCAGGATTTTCAAAATTAGAAGAATAGTGATGAAAACATGCTCGATTCACCAACATACGGAGCTGCGATAGAAACAGCATTTAAGAGGCGGACCGAACCGGTGTTATTTTGAGTTATAACGTAAAGATTTAATAAGCAACGTGATTAGCACAGCTTTCTTTAATCGACAGATTTATTCTGGAGAAAACCGTACTCCGCACATGGAATTCATGAAGCCTCTTGATTACGTTTAATGAGCCCTGAGAAGTACATTGTTAGCTCTAGCTGTTTGGTTGTTGATGCACATGGTTCACTTATCAGACTCATCGTCAGCCTATAAACGCTACCGATACTCAACGGTTTATCGATTTTCGCAATTACTGGTAAATCGAATAGGTTCTGAGCAAGCATAGTCGACAGGTTTGTAGACGAGTATGCGAAAGTTACATTGTTTGTTGCGCTCCTTTATGTCGCAGGCAGAACTCGCCCAGCTATGTGTAGTTGACCTACAAGCTAGTAACAATCGACCATGGCTGCAGAAGGGAAAGAGTTAGGGTTTATCAGACGGGTGGTACCAGTGAAAATCAGCGATTTTCAGCAACAACTAACCAAAATGGATTTTACAGATGACGTGATTAGTGAATTACACAGCAATTGTACACTAAAGTTAAATATGCGTTTTATTGAATGTAACATGTAAAGCAGTTGGTAAGTTTGTTGGAAATAGCAGTGCAAAACCATATTTCGGTTAAAAGATGCCTCATTTGGAAAGGGCCCTTTCTATTACTGGTTATGGAACAACCGGCGCCAAACAGTAATCATGTCGTTTGTGTATTTAGACAGGCAGATGTAGTGTATTACTGTCTAAAAACATTTTGCCCACAATCTGGTAACACCACAACATTTCTTCTCTTTCAAACAGTTTTGATGGGTCTGCCAAACAAACAATCACGTTGAAGTGAGTGGGGTTAACTAAGGTTCTTGGTCTGTTTCACTGACCGATCCATCGGAACAACCTTGGTTACATGTTGTTGATCCGCACAGCTTTGAACAAACTTTAGTTCAGATGAAACTGATACATCGTTATATAGTGTGAATCAGTGGTTTTAACTAGTGAATAATCCATCTGTTTTACTAATGAGTAGCGACAGACACAGCATGCTGTGTTCACAGTTGGGTCTCATCTAAAATCTATTTGTTTTTCGTGGATTTTATAAGCCGCACTAAATAGTTGTGTCGAAATTGCTTTTCATCTTTGTTGTCAACTCAATGCTCGAGTGACCTCAGAGATTGCGACTTGAATAACCAAACGTGGTTTTCTCTGGTAGTGCTAAGAAAAGTCATATCTGTACTAACAAGAGTGACAGCATATGTGTTGCACCCGACATAGGCGAAGAATATATAGCCACGCATTCTGGGTTGTACGGTTTACAAGTTGCAACTAACAACACAAACCTCATTCATAAAGCCCGATGTGTGGGACATTTTTGGAAGTTAATGCGGACTGCTTTTTCTTACTATGGAGAACTTGTTCAGTCCCATTGTGTCAGTCTTGGTTGGTAACTGATTTCACGAAACGTTTTGTATGTTTCTTGAAGATATCCACATATGACACTTTTACATAGTCCCACTAGTGTTTTCTGTTCGGCTGAATGAATACGGTGCCTGTTTGGAGTTGCATACCAAGCCGTGTCTGATGTTTAAAAGACTATTTCCAGTTCTCATCTTTCTTTGCTATCTTTGTGGTTATTGCCTACCTTTTCTCTGAAACAAATGGCAATATGGACAACACCAGATGACAACAGTTGAATTAGAACGGATTAAGTGGGTTCTAGTTATCAGCCTTTAACAAAAGCAACCGAGATGTACCCCAGTTGGTTGTGATGATTTCTGATGACCGTTTTCAACTGAATATTCCAATCTTCTCGGCTATGTCTTTGTTGTTCACCAGACAGAGTAGACAAGAAGGACTTTGCACCAATCGATCACTGTACTATAGGTCACAGCATACACATTATCTTGCTGTTTGTATATGAGTTATGGTAAGGTCATATGGGGCCTTTCAAGTTTATGATAGCTTGCCTTTCTTACTCATGCAAATAGGCTATGATTCCTCTCCCTCCAGTGTATATTGTCTCCTACTTGCGGTCTTTACGATACATAACACGTTATCAGCTTTATCTTTTGTTGTCTCGAGATCACGTGCCAGGTAATCACTGATTTCAGCAAAATGATTACCGTGAAATTGAAGTTTTGCTTGCAATACCTGTATGTTTGTTTGGCCAACTGATGATTATGTCGTTAGAAACAACTCGCTTAATAGATTAGTGCCAGCTCGTATATCTAAACACACATCTGGCTATAACACACGACATACACACGCCCACGTGAAGGGCAATCTGTGCAATCATCTTCAACGTTTCCCAGTAACTCATATTAATTAGTCATAGAACACTAAAAGTACTGCTCTTTCAATGACTGTGCTTGAGTCGCTTTTCTCTGAGTTTCTGGCAGTTTGCACTGGCGCCATGGATGCTAAAAACTATGTACCTTTGTCATCCAAATGCCCGCCTGGAAAGAGAGGATTGTTATGTTTGAGTGTTATGAGTACAAGTGTATTGTTCAGAGGACACAGTTTAGCTGTATATCAACGTCAATTCAGACCCGATCGTTTTTCCTTCATACACCTGCAAATTAACAAAATAATATCGACAAAGTGTACGGTGAATATCTAGCTGAAACCCTATGTCGTGTTTTACAAAAATAGACGGACCACGTGCTCGTCCCAATGAATCTACAATAATCCTTCATACTATTCAACTGCCTGCCCATTCCGCCACTGCGTGCATCGACCAGAACGACTATGCTGTCATTGTGTCGACTGGTGCAGACAAGGAAGTGCGATGTGTTCAGATTGAAATATCTGTGATCTGTCTTCAATTCTGAATGTGCAACTCTATCTGGACTATCTTTGTTACACCTAATGTGACGAGACATGTTTCATTCAGCTGACGGAATCCATTCACACAGAATGTCGTGACATCGTGGTTTGTCTCATGGAAACAAAACTGTTCGTCACACCTTTTTCCTGTTTCGGTTAGTTAGTTATATTACATTTGCTCCCTGATTTTACCACATAATTTTGTTTCAAGCAACACATATTCAGATCAGTAAAAGAAACGATAGTTTTCCAAGTACGTAAAACCTTTTTTAACACATGAGGTGGTTACCTTCAAATGAACTATCAGCCAGGTAATTCGATATGTAAATTTAACGTTTCATTCAAAACGACTAGGTTTGCGGACAACCGCAAGAAGGATGCTATTGTAAGCGAAAGAAAATTGAACTGTCCTTCTGCTCAAACCAGCGGCTAAATTTACGGAATTGAGTGCGAGTGACCAGTCATCGATAAAAATCCTTATTATCCAAAAAGACCCGGAAGGATCGGAGCTATCGATCTTAAGATGTTTTCCGATTCAAGTTTACAGCGTCTGTACACACGATTCCATGTATCGGATAATATTACTAACAGAAGACACTGAAAAACCGAGCAGATCATGGTCATCAGGAAACAAGGACGGCCATTGGTTAACAACTCCCTAATTACGCACTACGTCGCAGCAGTGATGCAAAAAGCACCCGATGCTTGTCACTGTAAGCCATACACGTGCCAGCAGAATATTGTGACGACTAACTGCATTAAAAACTAATTACACAGCATATTGACCTCTAACCAGACGCTTCGTTGACCTCTGAACTAAACGTGGTCGTTAACCAGCCAGTCCTCAAGACTTCCGTCCACATTAAATCACCTGAGTTGAACCGGTATTTACTTTGGTCCGTTTGCACCGAACTCAGTAAATGTTAGCGTCCTACATTACTGCAGGGTTGTTCGATTTTTGCCAAAAATTTTCAACGTCACTCACAACTTTGGCAGGGTTGAAATCCGAACCAACCTCAGCGCTTTACCAAATTTTGCCTGAAACAGTACGCTTTTCAAACACACCTGTAAACCACTTAAAGTATGGGTAACTTTTCGTCTCAGAAAGTACTGGACAACGAATACCAGGGGATATTAACGAAGTTTGACGTTTTTTAAAAAGTTCCCTGTGAATAATTTAAAAAAGCTTCTAAGCCAAAACTGCGGTTTCAAAGTAAAATATAATTATTCATTATTTATAAGTTCCCCAGAATTATGTTACGTTCAGTTGGTATCACATATTCTTCAGATGTGTGTAGAGATTAATTTGCTTTTAAAAGTTGATCGCAAGCATTACGGAATAAGTAGGGAAAACTTTCTGAAAATGTGGTTAGTCGAGAGGTGTATTCAATTTCTGCTGTACATTCCACACCTTCAACTTTCATGCCCTCTGTAGATTGCAGATAACTCGAAGTTGCAGCAATTCATTGTTCTGTTTTCCGAGTCGAATCAAAACGGCGCCTATCTACTTAAGTTTTGTTTTAGTTTCTAGATGAGATGAATACGGCAGTTCGACTTGCTTACTGTTATGTATGATCACACTCGTTTAACAATATCTCTCAAATGGAGATCAGACCATATTAATCCCTCGTACTGAAACTTAGCGCATTTTGGTCTAATATAAAAAAGACGTACTGATAAATAAGTGTGCCAGACAAGCATCGTAGTTGAAATGGTTGCCTTCTAAGCACACGGTAATTCCATGATTACTAGCTGGTTGTCCTGTCCCCGTAAACATGGTCATTTTGGGTTAGCAGTGCTGGAAGCCATCCAGGTTTCTAAATGCACCTTAACAAAATATTTAAATCTCTCATTCCCTACTCTCGTAGTCAGCTAATCTTTCCGGTTTAGCAGATTGATCTCCGTGCATCTCAAGAAACCAGGTACAGGAAATGAGGATAGAAAAACACGTGCCTTATTTTAACGTCGTTGTTCCTAACAACTCGATCTAGTAGGAGCGCTTCTGAAATATCTTGACGATTGTTTAAAAGCCATGGGTTTGAGTCCCTTGTTTATGTGGTGGTACTGGGGTGCAACATACTGAAAACAGCTTTCCATCTTTTCGTTGGTGTTAGTTGGGAGTGTTTGCAACTGCTCAAGCATAACAAACAAACTTTTGAAGAATCGCAGGTAATTTGAATAAATGATAAGCATATTTTAAGAACTGTACTCATACAGATCAAATGGTGACCGTCCCGTTGAGTGTCAAGCGAGCCACACAGCCACGGAAATATCCTTTCAAGTACCTGGATACATTTTGCATAATTTTCTTGGCAGCTGATCAGTGTAATTACTCGAATTCAGTCTGCTTTAACACATACGGAATTTGTAGCCAGTATAATTGGTTTCAAGAAGAGTTTCAACAATGATCGGAACATCTCGAATAAGAAAAATTATCGCGGTCGTTGTGTACAAAAGAGATAGATGGTGAGTTTTTTGCAGTTTATTGCTCAAAATAATTTCAACGCATCTAAACAGGTGCCTATGCAGTAAGCTTGAATAAGCAGTACCAGGAAAATTGACAACGTCAGTAAAATAGGCATGCACTAACATATCCGGCTTAGTAATCAATTGATACTGAGAGGCGTGGATTTCAGTATAAAGATTGGTCTTTCCTTTAATCAGGAAAGTAATCGGCATGCTGGTATGTGAGGAAGTGACTAGCGCTAGGTGACCGGACTTTACATATCATCTTCTGGTTCTGGTATCGGCTTTTGATTGCGCTAAGTTTTAAAGTGTTCACTGAACTGTCAGCGAAGTAAACATTCGTTTTGCAAGTGCAGTGTATGTTGTGTGACTGAAAGTTAAAGCATTTTCTAATCAAGGGAAACAGATATTATAGATGAATGGAAACCAAGTTTTCGTTTCAAAAGGTTTGTCCATCGCCATCGGATTATCCTGATAACTGGTCTGTATCACTGTGTACTTGGGTGAGCATTTTCGTGTTTATTGACTCCATCATTTTCTCCAAGATGTCTATTCAGTCGCGTTGTGTAACGAAAGCTGCAGGCTGCAATGTACATGTGAAACGATGAAACGAAGTGTTCTTGCGAAAAACGTCAGTGTAAAACTCCTTCTCAACACTTGGTTCAGTGATGGAGTTTTCCGAAAAAATCTCCACGTTGGAACAGTTATACTGAGAGGCGACAGAATTGGTCCGATATATCGGCCAGACTCATTACAGAAAAAGACGGCTGCTGGTCAACCAGTTGATGATGACGCGAGTGATACATTATGTAGCGAGAAGGCGTCCAATAAAGCACAATCTTTATTGTCCAAATCGCCAGTCACATGCAACGCGCGCTCTCTCGTTTATAAGTCATAATTCCAACCCGCAGCACCCCCCGGTTTCCGTTCACACGTCGTGTGCACTTCTAACCGGTTTACGTGTGTGATCAGCGCCATCTATCGGGGGCTTTTCTGCCTGCCATTCCTCGTCTGTTTGTCCGATTCCGTTGCGCGATGGCTCGTCCGGCTGCTCGTGCTGTCCGCCATCCACCCAATATTGGCCTTGACCGTATTCCAACATCGTGTCGAGATGTTCCTCTGAATGTTGGGAAAACCACGCCTCCGATCTGGCCGTCTGTCGTATTTCGCCTGCCCTGCCTCGCCCGTTGGTCCGATCCAGTCGAGCGATGACTCATCCGGTCGCGCACGTTGT
>QNGE01002595.1:77119-87345 GCA_008508345.1 Paragonimus westermani
ACCGTATTCCAACATCGTGTCGAGATGTTCCTCTGAATGTTGGAAAAACCACGCGTCCGATCTGGCCGTCTGTCGTATTTCGCTTGTCCTGCCTCGCCCGTTGGTCCGATCCAGTCGAGCGATGACTCATCCGGTCGCGCACGTTGTTCTTGATTTGATCGCGACAGGCTTTTGAACGTACCTCCTCGCGTTGAGGTATTCGGCCGAGCGTTCGAAAACTCGCACCTCCGACCTGGCAATCCACCACAATTACATCACACATGTTCGTTAGTGTAAACCGCACAGTTTGTTCATCGATTCGGTGAACCCGGGTCTTGGTGGACGCAGTGTGTGAATAAATCGTTTCTGATGACAAATATAGGTAAGCTGGCGCACGATAGACCACTTGGAAGGCTTGATCAGTGTTCACCAAATGTTCCCTGTTAGTCATTTGAGCGGGGATAGCGTTGCTATCTGACTGTAGTACACTGTGTTCCAACCAACGTTGGTAGTGTTCTTGGATTGCTTCGAAAGATGTCTTCATGTTCGATCAATACAACCAGCTCCAGGGAAACAAATGAACGAACAGATACATGTAGATTAGGTCAAAATTAGCATTTGGTCTTAGACGTAAAACCGGAGGTCTAGAGGTGTAATGAAGTGGATAAGGAGTGCAAGTTGTGGCAGCCGTTGGACCAACAGCACCCGGATAACCAGGATATTTATGAGTTTTTGTGTTCACGCTTCTCTGATTGGTGGACCGGAAAGTATGGCGTGCTGTCATCTTTAGACGGCTGTTAAGGAAACCTCGATTGTCACGATAATTCGGAAAAATGGAAAGCATTTCAGGAGAGAAATGAATGCTGAATTTCCGCCGAGTCAACATTAGGTGAGGACGTTTACTTAAGTGGGTTTGTTGCATAGTTGCCTAATCATGCTCACGGCATGAAACTACTGTTTTATGTGGTTTCTCAGAACTTTCAGTGAGTCGGCGTGCCACCAGGGTGGATTCATATTCTGAACTACTGACTCATTCACAATTGATACACCTTACTTAGCTGTTGTACTTCCTTTCGCTCATAGACTGAAAGGAATCTTTTCTGGGTCTTTGGTGGATGGTTTTACGTTTGCAGGTCAACCACAGAATGGCTGATCGATTCCAGCCCATGAGCAGAAAGAAGCTCAGTGGTTGAAAAAACACAGACTTTTAGAAGTGAGCACCTGAATTCAACCAGCACAGAACACAGAATTTTCCATCACATTCTGAACCGAGAGTGCAAGACTCATAGCAGTTTACAATTTTGGGAGACGGCGGTAATATTTCGGCAGCGGCGTTCAATGCCTTCGAGATTCATCTCCTTGTACCATGAATGTCTTCATCTCATTGGCAACGCAGAACAAATTCAGCTAGTTACGGCTTGTGGCCGGTTGGAGATTACTAAATGCTGGCAGCCATGTTGTATGCTTGCAGAGCTCAACTTCAATCATATGAGTGACACAGAATATATGTATATGATATATAGCGATGGCTTACGAAAACGATTAGTGAATCATGGGACTTGTGCAATCTGATGGTGGGACCGTGTCACAGATCTGACCGAATGGATTTACGAGTCGAGTGTTCAAAATCGACACAGAACTTCACACTGGTTTCGTTCTTCACATAACTTTCGAAAAAATATTTACTCGTAAGTCATCTTTGGCATATAGTGTAGTTTCAAGTGTCTGCGCTTATATCCTTCATTAAGACAAAGTGCCAAATTAAAATGACAGTTTGTCCATCTTGTGTGTCACGGTTAGACGTTGTCCAACTTTTTATGTGGAGCTTTCATTGTGCAGAGAGTTAAAGTGGATAGGACAAAGCGTGAGACATCTGAAAATGCGCTACTGTAACATTCGTACGGCCATACGTTCAAGCGCTGTTTTAGAGCGTAACATAGTAGGTTTCCTACCTAGTAGACGATTTTATAATGAACCCTTCGTTCCAAAAATTTCTTTAAAACTGTCATCAGGAAATTGATGAAACTGTTACTTTTTGCCCAAGTACCTCCAACAGATGTCTTATTTACGATTTCGTCCAAAGATGATGAGATGAGTAACGTCATCAAAAAAAGCGGGACCAAGGAACACATCTTGGTGAGTAACAGTCGGCACGGACAAAATGCTGCATCCTCCGTAGGAACTCCTTGCTGAAATATAAACCATAGAGTAATTATTGTACTGATCCCTCGAAGGTTTATAATTATAACATGTACTGTGAGGCTTTCTTAGGTGCAGTTTGGTAGTCTGATCCATAAGTTCAAAAGCAGTAGCGCATAGCCTGTAACTTAGATGAAGTGATTCACTTATGTGCAGTACGAATTCATTAGCAGAGTAATCAACAGGATACTCTCATGAGAATGTGGATCAGAGTTCAGTTCTTTAGGATAGTAGGGGTGTGCATTGTTGATAAGCTCTCACAAAAGCTAAATTCACTTTTAGCGTTTCTCTCCCAGAGGGACTGTCTGAGGATTCTGTTTGAATGCGAAAGCTGGGACAAAATGGGAGTTTTATTCAAATAACCTTGGCCAAATCTCCAATCGGTGTGGAACTTGCTTCCACCTCCTTAGTTTAGATGGACACAGGTTATCTGGAGTTTTTGGCTTGAACTGGCTACAGCCACAAGGGCTTGAGATTGTGTTTTGAAATTTCAGAATGCTCACTTTCAAACCAATACTTTACGACTTGCCTCGTCTTTGTTAAGATGAACCACACAAATACATTGAAAGTGAGGCAAGAACTGGCAAATATTTGCGGTATGAACTGAACTTCCCAACGACTATGCCAAAAGTTCTATGAGCATCGACTGTGCAGGAGAATATATGTGTAATGCAAATATCCTGAATCGCTTATCGTGGATAATATTCGTGAACCTGAACGATCAGTGTGGCTACCAATTATTTTGATAGTTATTGCTTCCGTGTTCATGTAGATCACAAGTCTGTGTGTGTGTGTGTGTGTGCGTTAACCGACTTCAGTTCATAATCTGTTTACTACCCCAGTGTCCGCCCCACCGAGTGTCTTGTACATCCCACCGTACAAATTGTTCGTTAGTAGTCTCTGCAAGTTTTTATTCTAACGATGTGTATTAAACTTTGGGGAAGCTTAAATCTGCCCGGTGAATGCTCAGAACTCGATGGATACGTCTAAATAGTTTAGTCTGTTGCTGATTTCTTAAATGTCCGGCTTTTTAAACATCAACCTAAGTAATTGCTGATACGACTAAACAGTAGTGTTAGGTCGCTTAACAAAATTACAAGCAAGTGTGGTTGAGTGTTCAGGTAAGCTGGTTCACTTGTATCTAATGTGAGGTCATTGGCACAATGATCAACACAGCTGCCTCATTAAAGCGTGGTCAGAGTTCCAGTTCCAGCAGCTGCGATGAGATCTGACAAGAGCAAAACTCGAACCCAGTGCACTTTTCGAAGGCGGACGGCCAAAAGTTTTATGTAAACGTGAATGTTGTGACCACAAAGTGGCAGTCAGCCTGAAAGAACACGTCCACTACGTGACATAATTAAGTATTGGGTCGTGAACATTACTTTCAGGCTGATTTCTCTCGAGCGTTTGTCCAACTAACCATTTTTTTGCATAGTTTTGCCGTATCAATTTTTGTTTATGTAAGTCAGTGACGGAATCACTTCAATAAGACTTTGTCATAGCAATTCAGTGAACTAACCTGTACTCCAGCCTGATTTGAATTGGCTTGTGATTCTGGAAACCATCAGCCGAAAGTTAACCGCATTTAGTTCGGGTGGATTCATCACTCACAAGAACCCCTAGATAATGATGATTTAGAAGAAGGTGTGATTACATAGATTTCAACTGTTTCAGGCTCCATTTATCAAGACGGATTTGGATTATTAAGCAAACACACGAAACGGGTGATTAGCACAGATTTTCTTTGCTCAATTCATTGGTTGTATTAATCTATTGATCACATCGTTCTTGTTAAAAATATTAATATTTATTTATGTGAGTCAGTGCACCAATTGTTCAATCCGAATCACTGTAAACAATTTGGAATGTAAAATGTGATCTTCATCAAAAACTTTTACACAACAACTGATCCCAAGTTTAATATATCGGTATGAATTTTCACCCTACTATGATCCACAAACATACGTTTTTAATGTTGAGCGTTAGTCAAGAGAAGAAAGGATCATTATTTCTAGAAGGGGATATTGATTTGCAGATGTTTGCTGATGACTGTAGTAAGTCGAACCTTATCAGTTGTCGATCCGCCTTTAACTAGAACAGTTCTGTTGGCAGAAAACCATAAGAGTGTTCATTCAGACATCGGTCCATCGGGATGAGTCGCGTGCAACTAATTTTACTCTGATGCACAGTTCATTTGAGTCGTCAGTTCATTATCTCATTACTTTCGCGGCTTGCAATTTGTGATGAGCAGTGCCTCAGTCACGCACAGATTCACTCTAAGATGCTGAACAACCTACTCACCTTTTCTACGGAGCAGCCCGTTTTTCTTGCTTGACCCAGCGGTAATTCATAAGGGTAGGTAAGTGTCCTGTAATCTCGTATTACCTGATACAAAATAAACTTATCAACAGTTGAATATAGCACCCTGCCTGTTTAGCTAGTCAAAGAACCAGCAACAAACGAGGACTAGTCTATGTTCTTGAGTCGATCAGGTCAACAGAATGACTCAAAATCAAAGGAATGGTAGAAACATATACTTTAGATAGGCTGAATTACCGACATAAGGTCAAGAACGTTTACATGTAATTGCCGTATCTGCATTCTCGCAGATTCTTTAGTCATCATCTTTTAAAAGAAGGTACTATGTTCGTTTTTTCTCATTTCAGCACTCGCCAACATGTGTTACTGCTCTGGTGACCGAAGTTTGCCTCGAGACCAAGCTTTCCGGAAGCAACTGTGTCAACCAATCTACCATTGGATCTGCGTTAAGCACAACCTGATTGTAGTGTATTGCGTTAACCACCCTCTCACCACTACCACCTAGCAACTGAGAAAAATGCTAAGCAGTATGATTGATGACTTCTGTGATTTCGTGTTGAGTGATCAGGATCATGTAGACGTCCATCTATGTTAACAGGTGGGTTACCGTATCTTCATTCAAAGCGACCGGGCAACCGGTACTTTACTCACGAGCAAATGTGACTGAGCGCTTGCATATGCGAATTCAGTCGCATTTAATGTAGGCTCAATTGTAAATTGGTCAAAGTGGTTGCCTCCTGAAAGTGTAACCAGAATTCAACTTTGCGTCTTGGAATGGATATCCATTAGTGACGAAGTGTAATTACGGCCGAACTCGAGTACAGTGCTTGTTTTCAAAAGGCGATATATGAGAAGTCGATGAAAAGGCTGTCTTGCTACTTAGCATTGGTAAACACTAAGTGTTAGGTTCAGGGATAAGTATGCCAACTTGTCTGACTGGAATATACAGTGTCGAGGTTAGAGGCCTTTGCCAGACTCATTAAAACAGCAGGTCGGCGGCTTTGAAAAGCGATAGAACTGACTGGAGCCATTTACGGGATTCGTAAGGAAATTACCACTGCGTTAATTTATGAGTTCGCAACATGTACGTACATAAACACACGAAGTACAACGTCACATTAATGTCAAGCGACAGGGCAAACTAACAAACAAGCAAAACACAGGTACACGTCACACACCCCAATTCAGTTCTATCGACTTAGCAAAGAACGGTCCCACTGAACACACCATCCTATCAAGTGACGAATTGACGGGTACATTTTACACGATACGAAGATTCCTGGCACGTCAGGAAGTGGGGATATTAAAATGGTGAGAAATTTTCCTACACAGTGTTTTGCGGTTTCACTCATCGAGGTCCCAATATTTGATTAGCTGAATCATCAAGTCAATCATAGCTAGCTACAGTTCAGTAGTTGGTCAGTGTTCATGTTCACGAAATTTTCAAACGTCTCTGTCACCAAAGTCAAAATTACACTAAAGCCCCAAACGAGGTTGAGTCACATCTCTTATTGTTTTCTACTAAACACAGTGCTCGTAAAACAACTGTTTTCCATTTACCACTGGAAAACTACCTGGCGAGATAACACTACGCCTCCGTCATTTTATGTGATGTGGAATTATTTTTTGATAATATTCCGAGCCTTTCTTTCTGATCATGTTTTATGAAGCCATCACTTTCGGTCAATAAATAGTTTCCATTTGATATTTCAAAGAAGGCTTCACTATGTCATAGTTGAGTGTTTAACTCGACAAAAAACGCAGCACGAACAGGCAATTACGCGTGAAATTCGCTCGAACAAATCTCAGCAGCTAGAAATTTGGATGGATTTGTTGACTAGTTAGACCAGAACTCTATTCACCCTTGAATGCCCTCGTACTAAGTAGTACTCGTAACGCGAATGGTGGAGTGTTTTCAGTATTAAATTGCTTTACAAAGTTGACCACTTTCTGGGGCTGAAATCTGACTTTTGACTAGACACACGTAGTGTTGAATTTTTTCGAGTGAAGCGAAATATACAAATGAGAAAACACTGCTTAATGGATAAGTATATTTCTCACTGTTATAAAATGTGGAATCCCCGTTCCGTTTTCTAGTGCACGCTCAGCAGTACTTCTTGCAACACGTCATCAATAGTCTTATCAACACGGATGCTTATAAGAAGCCCTGGTGGATTATCGATCTGAGCATTTCAATAAAATCATTTGTTTTGAACGATTTGTCGCCCATATTTGTTCAGACTTCACTGGCCTTAATGAACTTGGTTTGTTTGCCTACCCGACCGTGAACTATCAAAATGCAATCTGAAATAGTTGTAACTAGCTTCCCGTTTGTTCGTGTTTGTCAGTGTTTAAGATTGCAAAGCAGAAAATCTAATGAACTATCTTCCGTTTCAAATGTTTACAATAATTTGAATTATTTAAAAGACTATTATCTTAAATTGACTTTCGTTTGTCAAATTGTGAAACACTGTTGAGCGATCTTCCTTTGAAGTCCATACATTCTTCCCGGTATGGCTGAAGCTGTCCATATTATTCAGCCTTGATTTAACGATGAAACTCAACAAAGACTTTCTCCAAGTTTGAATGACATACATTTGTTGCGGGAGGACTTTGTCAGCCATGTTGTCTTTCAAAACAGCTTTTTTCGGTTTTCATGTTTTCATATTTACTTCGTCTTCACTCTGTCCGTATGTATCAACCGCTAGGTTCCAGCTGGGCAGGGTCTGCCACATAACAAATATGATTTTAACGTCTTTATAATTCTTCATTAACGTTTTTAACCCCAATTTAATCGGCTGTTAGTGTGTCGTGCAGACTATTGTGTCCATCGGTTGCCTATCACCTGATTTTGAATAAATTCAACATCGGTTGCAAAATGGACACTCACTGAATGAACAAACTGTGCCCATAAAGGATTGTTCGGATTGTTGAGGGGGGACAGTTGAGTGGTTTAGTCTCTGTTTATTACTCATCGCCACATGTGATGTTCACTGATAGTTGGCATAATTTCCCTCATATATGTTCTGCACTTTGTGGTTGCCATATTTATGAACGTTCACTTTCGAGGAGGGACTCAGCGGAACGTTGTCTGACCAGGAAATCAATGTTCTGGTTACACGGGAATATCTGATTAACAAAACATTCGATTGACTGTGAAATATCTCCTATATATCTAGGTTGATAACTACTGTTCCAGTGCCCAGTCTAAGGCAAATAAGCCTACATGACGGAGAAGACTGGTTACAAGTTCAACCTACATGTGAGTATGTATCTGTCAAAATGACGGTGCTCGTAGTGTTAGCACTTTCTCACTCACAGTATGAAACCATCTAGACGCCTGATAAAACTTCTTTGGACTGGTGTTCAGATCGATTGAATGAGCAATAAATTTCGCATACTGGCAAGTCCCGTCTCTCTAAATCACCAAAAACGGTTCTAATCATCCCTTTTTGTAGTGATTCTTATCGTGCTCTGCTTCCTGCTCCCTAGGAACCGGACAAAAAGATACCAAGCTGTGTTGCTTTGGAAAAATTATGTTGCTGCAGACTGTCAATCAAATGCTGGCTTGCAAATCAGTTCATCTGACCTCAAGAAAGGGTAGAATGTCCAACATCGTTAAGCGACGTTGGAGACAACAATCCATAATCAACCAGATGTTTAAGTTAGCTACATGTAGGACGAGGGTCATGTAATGTTGGGCAGTGTAAAACATTCTCTTCTAACTCCCACATTCAAGGCCAGTGGCTTCTCACTATTAAAACAATTAAACCATGAGTTGCGAACATCATTATTCTCTTCGTTCACCTGCCTACATTCTGACTGCAATTTTTCACATTGAACCGACCACGTTGACGAAAATATTTTGCCTAATCTGTTTATCTCCGCTTACCGTTTTGTAAGCTTTTGAAAGCTTTACTTCCCACTTTGTCCTCTTTTTTTAAAAAACGATGTGTATACCAGTAGAGCGCTCTTTATTCTGACAGCCTACTGTTCATCCATTTAATCACTTGTGAAAAAAATACACATTATCTGTCAATAAAGTGTTTTAGGGTCACCGTTCAATCCAGAAAATTTTCAAACTCCTTTCCCTTCATCGCTCGAATGATAAGGTATCCAGATTACATATTTGAATAGACAGTAAGCGAATGTGATCAGTGTGGAGACACTGTGTGTTTGGATGTCCAATTTTCAAGTTGTTGTGCACTGAGCATTAACTGACCAGTTTCTTTGGATGATATCTCTGCTGATACATTGCGTGTCGAAATATGCGGTAGATGACCCACGGACCTACGGTGTTCGTTAGTCAAACCCGGTCACGTGGACTGAGGAGAAAGCAGAATTTATCTACTTTCGGGAGAGATTCCAGAAAAGTTGGAATAAGCTACCTCCACAGACAAAAAACGTGATCCTAAAATACCTTTTAGGGACCTTTTAATGATGATGGATGACCGGTGGAACGATGTGATGGTTCAGGACAACATTGGAATGACCTGGATACAGACTGTTGCGTATGCAGGGGAATTCAGTTGATTTATTTTGCTTGCTGATTCACGGACATCTCACCATGACAAAGTGGCTGGCTTAAAAAACAGTGCGATAAAACTATATAAGAGAAAATGCAGCGGAACATTTTTGTTAGCGCATTCCAGTGTTTCACCACACGGATTTCACATACTTCCCACTGTAATCTATGCCACCCTGGACCTGGACATCATTGTATCGTTCACAAGTGCATAGACTCGAACGTATTTCTTGGTGAACTGTGCGAAACACTGTTGGAACTGATCCAACAAAATAAAACCCTGTCGGTTAGCACTATCGACAATCGATCGACAGTAAAAAGCCAAGTCTCGGCGCGTTGACTTCGTATATTATCACCGACCCTGGAAAATAGAGAGTACAGAGAGACACGTCAAGCTAGCGAGGCACGGAGCGAGTTGTGTTCTTAGCCCCAAGACGGATGTTACAAAATGAGTGGCTTGACTAAAACAAAAGTAGGTACAAGACCAAAATCATAGAAAATGTACAGATGAATGCGACTATCAAAATATCATTTATTATAATCGCTACATAGCTCTCCCCCAGAAGGCTAGTAAGTATTACACAGGCCTTCGTTATTGCAGCGAGGGAGGAAAAATCACATATCACGTCTTTTAGAATGATCACAGTTACAGGGTGATACGCGCAAAGAATGATTGCACGTGATAGGGAATGTCAAAGTTCGGGGGTGGAGGGGGGTCGGTCCAAAACATTTGCTGCGCTGGTATGGTTTAATTATTTGTGTTATTTAGTCTTCGGTGCGTTTCTTGTCTATCGCAGCGGGCTGCCCAACCCTAAAAACTCTTGAGAGAAAAGGGGGGTAGGTTTGTCCAGTGCTGTACGATAGGTCTATGGGAGTTGTCTCTCCACGCACCATATCCGGATTGTCTGGAACAGAGAGAAAACAAGGTGAAGGACCCGCAGGACAGGCGGAAAAGGATAACTCACCGTGTAAACGTATCCGGTAGACTAAATAATTTCACAGTCGGAGTTTCGTGGACACTACAACTTCGAGTGTCACTGCCTTTGGTTCCATTCTTCTTTGTTATCCTGTCTACGGTTGATAGACTCAAAAAAGAAAAAGATTAGTACGCGGATAAGCCTAATCCCAAACAATGCCATTTGTTTGTGGACCTGGCAATGCATCTGAAAATTGCAAGGGCGTGTGACCCAAAGGAGTTTTTTTT
>QNGE01002595.1:88262-109400 GCA_008508345.1 Paragonimus westermani
GTAGCCGTCGTTTGATTGCGACGTTGTGCGCCTGGGCGATCTGCTAGGTCGCCGGCGTGTTGGACGACCTAAAGAGATTCTACTAAAATCGCGGCACACAGCTGCGACTTCAGCTCACAATGCTTCTACGTTAGGTGCTGACGTAGATGGGCCGCCTTCGTTATGTGACGGGACATCTCTCATCTGAATTGGTGCCTGGATTGGGGTGCTAACCTGGTTGAGAAGCGGTTGAAAACGTTCCACTACCTGATCGGCTATCTCTGCTGCCTCCGCTAAAGGCTGTGATCTCGCGATAGATACGATTGCCTGCGCCGTCTCCGGTAGTCTCTGTATCCATAGTTCGCGCAGGAGAGACTCGTCCATGTGCGACGTGCCTAGTAATTGTTGCATCTCCCGAAGTAGGGTCGTGGGGCGTTTGTGGCCCAGCTTTAGCTCGCTAAATAGCTGTTGCGGACGAGTCTTTTCCGATGGGGTGACTCGCTTTATTACAGCTTCCTTAAGGGTCTCGTAGCTATTCTCTGTGGACTGGCTCACTAACACATCTCGGAGCTGTGTCGTGAACTCCTTCGGCGAACGAGCTACTAATTGGCTGAATTTAGCCCGGTTGGAAGAGACTCGATTATTGTAGAACTCTGCCTCTAGGTGTACAAACCACAAGATCAGGTCCATCTCTAAGAATGGTGGGACTACCAGTGATATGGCTACCGTGGGGTGCTCAAGCGGCTTAGAATCGTAGGCTGACATGGGTATGACTAGTAACGGTTACGCAGTGATACATAATTAAATCGGTGATATGAAAATAATATAAACAATATATATAACGAGCAAAAACAATCCTTCCGAAGTTACAAGGCAAAATAACGAAACGGAACGGACTCACCAAAAAACGGCAAAGTGTAACCACTTGTTCCAATTAATTTCTGGCCCACCAATTGTTGGAACTGATCCAACAAAATAAAACCCTGTCGGTTAGCACTATCGACAATCGATCGACAATGAAAAACCAAATTTCAGTGCGTTGACTTCGTATATTATTGCCGACCCTGGAAAATAGAGAGTACAGAGAGGCGCGTCAAGCTAGCGAGGCACGGAGTGAGTTGTGTTTTTAGCCCCGAGACGGATGTTACAAAATGAGTGGCTTGACTAAAACAAAAGTAGGTACAAGACCAAAATCATAGAAAATGTACAGATGAATGCGACTATCAAAATATCATTTATTCTAGTCGCCACAACACTACAGACTGTCCATTTCCAAACACCGATGTTTAAATTCTCCTCTACAGCCTAGTCAGAATGCACGCAGCCCTCTGACCTATTGAGGAATTGTGGAGCAGCAGAAATTGTGGCGCTGTCTAAGAATCAGGAGTAGACACCCTTATTGTCTTTCAGTATGGTGTGTTAACTGACTCGAATGGTCATGAACGACTGGCATATGATCTGCAAGGAACTATAGTTGATGTATCAGTGAAAACACAGTTCCTCCTACCACAGATCAAGCGGTTAGTATCTTTATGCATCGGACCCATCCGTATCAGCTTTTTCCAATCATGGTAGCGTGAAGAACACCGCCAATGTGATCAATAAACACAGCTTTCAGTCAGCCAATGTTGATGAGTCAGTGAAGTGCTAAAGAATTTCCTTGTACCCCAACCACAGGGTTTTGTTCAACATTCGCTATTGAGAATTCATTCAACTTCACTTGGATGCTGCGAAGCACATCATGTTTTGTTAGGGATTAGTAGTAATACTTACACTCTCTCCTAGTTCAAAAATTTAATCATTGTGCCTTTCACACTGCCAACACATTGCTTAAGTTTTCTGAACTAGCACATAAAGGTTTGTAGACTTCGGGAAGCTTTTGACAAACTTTCATGTGCTCAGCTGAATTAGTTGGGAAACAAACTCCCCCTCTTCCTAACTCGGTGAGTTCCCGTTTAATTTGTATGACGTAGACAGAACACAGGAAAAATTGACCAGTAACCACCTGAGACCTACTAACTCAACAATGAATTGCTTCCCAGAGAACGAACAGGCTTGACAGGGAAATTTAATGATGACTGGCTGATCTAGAGTATTGGGTCACGAATGACAACAATTCTGTCGTGGCTAACTTCCGCATTCTGTTTATAGTCCATTTCTTTTAATGAATTTACAGGTAAGATACGACTAACTGGCTTACAAAAGGTTCATTCGTCTCATACCCGAACTGGTGGTTACTGACTTGAATATGGTGAACTCACTTGTGAGCGATTGGGCGGCCGTATAATTCTGTTAACAAAATTATAGGCTAACATCTTGCTGAGAAGCTTCTGTGCATGTTCTTGGGTGAATTCACTTGAACTTCAGATATTTGAATGTGTAGGTGGATAGAAACGCGCTAGATTCATTTTCAGCTTGCAAGAAAAGCAAATCTCATGGGAGCACGTTTCCGTGTGGGACACATGAAGCTAGGAAAACACGAAACGTTCGGTTGAGACGAAAAGGAGAATATACACACTGTGCCACATGAAGTTATTCAAATGAATGAAGCACCTGGCTTGGTTACCCGTTACAGCACATATTCTCTCTGATCTGTTTGATTCATATGTTCCCTCAAATATAAAATACATGGTTCATATGAAGCGTTCTACAGAGGTTACCAAAATTTGCTTACCGGACGATCACTGAAGTATTGAATGTCACCGAGATGTTAGGTAGCCAACTGTGCTGGGGTCACGCACTTCCGAGTGGACGAAGTTAAGCTAACCGGAATACAGACGGAGAGATGAGTGACACTTAAACGGAGATAGGCACACCACCCAAGTAGACGAAGAAAAGGTTGTAACCCTCCTTAAACACTACCGTACTGTTATTGGCTGTGAGTACAGCTGCTCCCCTCAATAGATAGAGTGATTCATTAGAAATGCATTGCAATATATGACAACGCAGAGGTCTACCATGCCATTGATAATGACCAATCATCGGATAAGCCTGCCTGTCGTCCGCCTCTTCAGTGGGATGTTTGGCACTAAGTCCTTTTCGGATTTGATTATGAGGTCTTTGATGGACGGTGACAGTAAAGATGTTGAATATTCTACCTTCGATCTTCGAAAATGATCCGTGATCCGTTCACTGGTAAGTTCACCAGTTTTTCAAATTGCTGATGTTTACATATCGCAATCAGGATTTGAGGAATCAAAGCTTAAAAATACAATTTCGCAAAATGTTAGATTTTGATATTTCAGGGTGAAAGTGGCTACTAAGTTATCTGAAGTTATCAACGTCCCCGGGTTCCCATAACTAACAACACTCTTCAGAAAACAAGCGTTTATATTGCTTCATCCGCGTAGTGTAACTTTGAAGAGGGAAGCTGTTTACAATAGAGAGTTTCAAGCCATAATTTCAGCTGAAGTATTTCCGCAATTTCAAACATCAAACTGCATCATCGGGTGCTAGTCAGGAACACTTTGGAATAAGAATCAGGTAGTACCAAAGCGTGGTACTTGTTCAAGAAACGCCCTATAATAGTGGTGTGTACTGCCTTCCGGAGAATTTAGTGTTTGGATCGGATTGAACTCTGAGTAGACGGGCATCGAGGTGCTTGGTCTGCTTCAAGATGTTATCCCTGTTCCCCATTCACAAGCAAACCACCCTTTTAATCCCCATGTTATCAATACGGAGATCACTCGGCACACACATCCAGAATGAAGACGATCTGATTACCACAGTTACATCAGTTTCCCTTTTACTTGGAATCGTCACACTCTACCAAATAGTGAAGTGAAATGGCAGTTTCAGTGGACAACAATTCTGGAAAAGCATCGTAAAGACTCGCTAAGAAGATAAATCTGCCTGACTGATGAACGACATCATAGTCTTGAGCACTTACTCTAATGCACAATCTATGAAGTGCCGTGATTGATTTTTAGACTGACTTGCCTGAGATGGTTGTGAGTTATTATGGATGATGTCCAGCAGCAAAACGAAACCGCCATCTGAATAAGTACTTCTGAATCCTCAAACGGCCAGCATTACAAAAATCGATTGAGATCTAGAAGCGAAGTGCGGAGTACGGCACGAAGTAGTACTGCTGATAATATGTAAGTGATCACAGACTGTCCTAGTTCGTAGGGGTCTTAAAATTGTCCAAAGGTGGATGTCGGACTGAGTCCGGTCGCTACTTGCTTAGTTCGGAAACGCATCCGAGGACTTTCTTCCGGTTGGCCGGGAAATATATCCTCTGTCAAGTTACTCGGTGCTTTGGTGTCAATCATCCTTCATCGTCCTGTCATTTTGGTGTACAAGTGATCCAGATAGTCTATTAAGAAACCCGTCAACCACACTATCCAAAAACCCATTCCCAATCAATGGAACGTTTACCCAGCGAACCTCATAACTTATCGTTCCCCGTGAGTTACTGACTCTTAAAAGTCAGGAAACTTCGCATCTAAGCATTTAAAGGATCCACTTGGAGGCAACACCAACTCAGATGCAGTGACGTCAAAATATTCTATATTTCCTATATGACTTTCGCAATCCCTACGGTCCGCGGTTCAACCTTATTTGCAAATCATTACGACTTATCGAAGCTTCGCTCCAACCCGCTGCTGTGTTCAAAATCTGGTAGAGTATGCCGATAACTTTCTCCTACACTTAGTCTGTGCACCACAAAAGTGGCTATTGGTAAACTGAAGCAACGACCTTCGCTCCAAACAAACCTCTTTATTCTCTGCTTCCAACCTCGTTGAAGTTTATTTCATAACACCCGCATCGCAAAACCACCTGACAAATTCTGAATGCATCAATCCGGCTTTTCTACATCGATATTGTTTCCTTTCAAGTAAAGACCGAATTGTTCCAGAGCTTACATTGCGAACAACACTGCATCCGTTCCCAATACCAAGAAGCATGTGTTCGCCACCATTACCTCCCCACGTCTTACGCATCGTATAACTTTATCGGTCAACTTCAAGCTACGGCCAGTTAGGAATGGATGTTATGGTAATACTCTTCTTCACCATGGCCGTAACTTATCCTAAGAATAGATTGTATCGTTTGATAAAAGTGCGTTATACTGGTACAAGACATATTGCAGTAGTCCAGTAATTTAGTGACTTTGATGGACCATGTGACTCTAAACTACATCAACAGAAAGGAAGGCAAACTGGTTTGTGGTTTTCTCCACGAACTGAAGGAGACAGTGCGATTAAGGTGAACCCTGAATCGATGAATGTTTTCACCGCACTCCTCGGTTTGTCCAGTTTTCGTTCTTAAACAACTGGAGTCATTGAGTTTCATAAGAGTGGAAGTTGTCCACTTCCATAGTTTTGGCGACTGATTAGAGAATGTCACAAAATGACCCTGATCAAACCCTAAAATCAACACATCAGCATGTAACTGTTTCACTTCACAAACACACGCGAATCAGCTGGGAGTCCAGATCATCACACCCGGAAAATGTTACATTTATATGTTTAGTAGTTAGACCGAAATGAGCTTATGTATGTACATGCATATACATATATATACCCTATAACTTCACTCTGGTCTAACCAACAGTGGTTCTTGGTTATGACCGACACAAATAAGAGTCTTTCAGTGCTCGAAAACAAACGTTTGGTCTGGAAGTTTAAAGTTGATCTCTGAAATATATGTAAAAGGGACCATCTTAACGTAGTAAAATCATGCTAAGGGTTGCTTGAATCAAGTGGCACATCATACCCTGTAATCGTCACAAGTGATGTTAGTGGTAAATAGCGGTCTGGAATGGTGCTTACACAGTCGTAAGTAAACTGAGGTCCATTATAGAAAGACCAGTGGCAGATAAACACTAGTAATCAAGAACGTGTTTCGGACCGCAGCTGAGTGGATTCTGTATCTTGCACGGTGAACATAATGCACAGTTTACGGTAGCATCATAGGAGTGTGATTTCTTCGCGGACTACATGCGTTAGATGGGCTATCCTGTAGAACTGATGAAACATCGACGAAAAATCCCTGGGAGCACTCGTTTAAAAAGTATACAACGGGGCTTGATGAAAGGTTCAGTGGGAGGGTTCGGTTGATTAACGACTAGGGTAGGGTGATTTCAGTTCATTCTGTTTGCGTGCGCTGTGTCAAATAGGTGTATCCGGATTCGGAATGCGAACAGAGGAAGTACGTCCCAGTAAGTTCCCCCGATATGGGGTTCATAGAATTGCACCAACTGAGTTACTTTCACCAGGTTCACTGTTCTGTGCTTCGAATCACCAGAGAAGAACGTGTAGTGACTAACAATTGTATGTTTTCGCCAAAGGTTTTGCTGCAACCATGCAATTTCGCTCGCTTGCTCTGTATGTATGCTGCTGTGTGTTTGCTACAGATGGTCAAAGATGCACTTGGTTCGAATTTGTTCAGAGAATGCTTACGCCAGTTTAACAAGTTCTCTGTTGTTCTACCGTCCAAAGAAGTTCTGTCTGCATTTGTTGGAGGATTGTGCCGAATAAACGTGAGCCCATCTCTTGTCCACTTTTTGGTCACCTGTTTATTGCCATCAGTCCCAGACTGAGTCCGGTTAAAATACTTCTCTTGGTTCCAAACAGTGATGGACACCTATAGTTTGACTCCACTTCTTACACTGCTTTCTTCAATGCGTACTGAGGATGAACCTTGACTAGCTTTCAAAAACGGACGACCTGAACAGTTGAAGGATGAGGCGTGGGTGAATCCTCACTAGTCTACTACCCAGCGTTTGTCAAATGAAGTTTCATTTTAATGAACTGAGGTGACTTTTTCAGTCAGCAATGAAACGTGACCGTTCTGGTATACACGATGGTAAAACTGTATGTGGAACACCAGAGTATCTACAGATTTGCTTGCAGTGAGTGAAATAAATTTTTAAAACAAATATACGTGCAGAAACATAGCGAATGATAAACATACTTGTGATAAGGATTTTTCGACTCACATCTCAGCAAGTACCAGCACATTTGCCAATATTCTGTTTGCCTTTGAAGTGCTTGTGTGATAGTCAGATTTTGTGAACTGGGTAATATGATTTGCACAGATTGTTTCACTCCTAACTCATCATTTGCGTATAAAGGAGGATGCATAAGTCTCTAAATTCAATTTGCCCACTTTCTGTTGGATGAGTACACTTTTGAGGAAAATCAATATTAAGGCGTGAGATGGAAGTTTTGTTAGCATTCTAGCTGTCGTTATAATGAAGTTAATGTAATAACTATATCAGACATTATTGAGAGTTTTCATACATTTCCTGATCGTTAAATATGAAACCATAATGTTCAACTTGTGTTGATTGTTACCGAGTGTGTTGTCGTATACCGGCGTGCTCAATGCGGCTTTTTATTTCCTTCTCAGATGTGATTCAAGTGGTTTATAAAACCGGAAGGCAGAAACATGTTTCAGCAAAACACAGTACAATCAGACCGAAGAAGATTAGTTCATGAATCAATGTTTGAGTTCTTGTTGGGCGATTTGCATTTCGAAAATTCCCCTGATAATAAACCGTCCACAAATACATTTGAGTGGTCAACCGACTAGAGGATGGAAGCTAAGTTAAAACGAAAGTGTGTCAAGTTAACACAAAAAATTGACGCTTCACTCCAACAGAGAAACATAAAAGAAATTATGACGAGGATCTAAATGAAGGAGGTGGTCTCATCATTACTGTTCCGAATTAAATGTGAACCGTTTCTCAGGGATGATGACAAGAAAAGTTTTTGCGGTGAAAGCGGATGTGTTTAGCAAGTTGATGTGAATGAACCCGCTCCAGTGATACTCAAACGTAACCTTCATCGGAAGAACATAGTCCGTACCGGTTCTGGTTCTGCTGTTGGATTAATTTGTTGAAAGCATGCGCACTAATTTGAGTAACCCGTTTGGTAGTAAAACGTAAGTGGTTCATTAGAAACTGTTAACGCAACGAGCAACGTTGATCAATCAAGGGTATTCATTACTTTGTTCGATTCCGTGTTCGTTACATAAATGACACTACCGAAATTAATCCGGTTAAACATCCACACCTTGTGTTATGAACTAGATTCACCGGCTCTCTTATTAACAGATTATCAGAGCCACCCGTTTCTTGAATACCTCCTTAAAAAAAACGCTTTCCGTCTTCAAACGTAAAGCATTTTATGAGGCCAATGTGACTGAAGTGTCACGTTGAACATAACGGTGCTTGTGTCGCAAAAAATGTTGACTGTTAACCGTTCTTCAAGTCCTCGAACTTGAGCACTCCAGCTTGCGGGATTTGTGAAAATAACTTGGTGCGCACACACGGTCAAAATCGGACACAAGTTATACTTACGCCCTCACACTCCTGGTTCTTCTTCTCTGAAGTGTTTGAAAGGTCAATTAAAACGCAGAAGCATTACAAACCGAATGGTTTAATAGCTATACTTAGGTGGAACACTTTAACCCCAGCTTACACTTCAATGAGACAATACATGTACTATCCACAGCGGACAAAAGGAAAGTATTCATGGTTGGAGAGCTATTCATAAGATTCCCGTTGATAATCTTGCGCTCGGTTTGGGTGTTTTGGTTGCAAACTAAAACAAGTAGACAGGTCAAAAACCGATTATTGGTTTCAAATTTTCCGGAGAAATGTATGTGATAATAAACAGGTATTTTCTCAGCTATTTAGGCATTTACTGGAGTGACGGACTATTTTAAGGAAGCGATTTGGAAAAGTTAGGTATGACAGTTTTCCTACTGGAAGGATAATTATTTTAAACCTACAGGTTGTTGGTTCCTAATGTGAATTCCGAATATGGCAGCTTTCAGAAACGCTTCAGTTGATGCCTATTCGAAGAATGTCGATAGTCATCCGACATTCAAACAACCTTTGGATAGTTTTGAATCACAGCGCTTTCTTTATACGAGCAACTAGTTCAGAAGAATTTTTATAAATAGTAAGGCTGACATTTCACGTTCTTAATGCGAAAAACAGGAATCGTTTAAAACAGCGTTACACAATATTTTCGACTTACTGTTTTCAAACTGAACGTTTTTGTCTAACCGCTCCTTAGAGAATATACGCGATAAATTATAAACTGTGTATTCAGTGAAATATCACATTTTTTGTGTACGCTAGAAAACAAATGTTGTTAACTTCCGTCGTTATCTACGTTGGTTGAATGGGATTCATCCGACATTGCTATTGTAGTCAACATCGCAGAAGGGAACCATAGAGGCTCGAGTAATCAAGATGCTGCCTGTCGGATTTGGCAACCTGCACGTTCTTTAAGTTTTTATGTTTACGGTAGCCCGTACGATCCCAATAAAAGAGTGCATTTGATTATTATCATGCTTCTGTGATGCAAAACAATAAGTAATTCCGAAAATATTTTTAACTATAGTATGCTGCTGTGTACCCCTGTGTAACCGATTGCACCTGACCGCAAAACTTCTTAAATCAGTTTGGGTTGTGAGAAACACGTCACTGAGATTAGCAATATCTCATGCAGCATGATATCCAACTAGTAAACCATTACGGAACTGTGGTGCCTCTCAGCTGACAGTCACGTGATTTGATGTCTTCTGCAGTAAAAAAACCGAAACCGAGGCCTCTTTGTTGACGGGTTTGATACCTTCTAATTGCCCTTGATTGTATGTGCTATTAAAGAATGATTTTGTTGCACCAATAGATTGTAGATCCAAGCTAATCAGACCGTCTAAACCAATATCAGTGCTTCTCCCTCCGATGCTTTTGGAACACGTATTGGTGTACAAGGTCATTGCACGACCTAGTAGGTTATATGCTAGTCACGGTAAAAGGTTACATTAAAATACTTTACGGAACAGTTCAACCTCTCGATGAGCTTACACGCTTCAGCCTTCGCTTGAAGTGAAATGAGATCACTACTTCATAAATGGTTTACCTGGTTTATCCAGTTAATGCTGTAAGTCGGCAAAGGATATCATGTCTTTATATAAGCGAACATCAGTGGGCAAATCCTCAAACAACTGACTGATCTGACAAACGATAATTCTCGTACAGTCATTACTATGCATATCAAGGAGACTGGATATCAAGTCTACGGTCTTTCAAATAATGTGCTCTCCAAAATCATTACACAGTTCGAAATTTGCTGACGCTGTGACTATACAGCCGGGCGAATCCTGTTCTTTTTGTGTGGCAACAAATTATTGTCTACTCGGTTGCATCTCTGTAGTTCTATTGTCTTTGCTGTGCTATCATTTATTTCGCTCCACGTTTAATTATAATTTATCAGTACAATGAGCTTGACTCATACCAATCAGATTTATGTTACCCACTTCATTCTGACCACAAACTTCCATCAGATGGTCTTCGACTTTTATTTCATGAGATTTTCACACCAATATTATGAACCCATGTCCAGCGCGTCACTGAGTTACCACTGACAACAGTACTGCCTTTGTCTCTTGCTGATATAACCACTAATTAAGGGCAGTGTGTATCGTTTTTGTTGTATTGAATGATCAGAATTGAACGAATTTTACAAGACATCTTACATTCTACCACTCGTTTTCTCATGTTCATTCAAGAAATTCGTTATTTCGGAACACACAAACTCTTTCATGCATTATGGTCACCAAGTTGTGGCAATGTTGAACTAAGGTTGACTGAAGTAAACAAATGTAAGAAGTAACCGGTAACCAGATGAATAACAAGACCTTCAAACTTCACAAAATTACGCAGCCAACATAAATAAGCTATGGGATAATTTACTATTAATGTTATTCACCTTACGTGTCATGGTAGACATGGTTGAAATAATCCATCTTTCAGAAAGTTCAGCGACCAGATATCGACAGTATATTTAAAGAAAATCGGAATAATCTCTCTTTACAATCATACCCATCAACTTAGAAGACCTGTTGGAATGATAGCAATTCGTCTGTTACACGTGTGACCCTATTCTTCAGGGCACTATATTTTGTGTGCGTACAATGAATTACCTGTACGTTAAACTTTACTGATCTACGTCTTCTGTTAGTTTTCTACGCTTTTGCTAAATAATAGACAACATTGTTATCATTTGCTTCAGTCCAATTCCAACTTGATGGTTGTGCAGAAGGTCACCTGCTGAATTTCGGTACATTCATTCTATTGGTTAAGAACATGTATCACTGAGTAACACACTATTAAAGCCAGTGTTCAAAACTAAATCTAAGTTTTACGTCTCGCCCACACTTTAACTGATTTCCCTAAGATTCGCCTACATAATTATATAACAAACAGATCCCTAGAGGGGCGAAGTCGCTTCTGTTCCACTAAGCTAGCATAACTAACGACCATTTTTGCCAACCAGAGTAGAACTCTAAAAACAAAACATGTGAACGAAGACCGACCAGCAAATGCACCTCCCTTTGGTTTCGACAGCGAATTCGTTGTTAATGAATAAATCTGTTAATATACTCGTACCTACACGTGCGACAGAACAATAAAACCACTAGATTTTGAAAGACCACCTTTGTTCATCAATATTTACAAATTCTTAGAACACAGTAAACCTTGCAATAACAAACGGAACCTGCATAACTATCTTTTATCGGAATGTCGTGTGTAGAATAAGGATGTCTGTGTTAGTGATAGTTACTAGATTTACTCATGAAACACGAGTTCACCATGGGAGGTCTCCCTTAGAAAGGTTGTCATGCCCATTTCTCGTGAGAACCCCCATACAATGCTCTTTCATGGCATTGGCAAAGTATTTGACTATAACGGGAATGAGATCATACTGCTTTTTATATGGGATCTTTAACCCAACTATACGGCCGCATACATAAGTCTCTTAGTAAATACCTCAAACAAATATGTTACATAGATGGCCATTTTAGTTTATCTACGGAACACAACCTAGTCAGTCCAAGTTATATGATTCACCTAACAGAAACGATATTGGTGATGGTTGGTCCATTCTTGAAGAAGATGGTTTGTTGATAAAAGAGTTTTAGGGAGAGACGTAACTGAATAGGTGGCTGCAAAATCCACAGTGAGGTCCTCATGTAACGGTGAATCTTCTGCCAGTCATTTAATATAGCATAGACACGAATGTACTAAACTAACCATGGCTCAATCACCATGAATTTTCTTGCAAGAGCAGAACTTCCAGAACATTCCTTGGACGTTGACCACTACACAGGTTTATCAGCAGCTTGCACATTTGACCAGAGTTCTCACTTGTCTCTCTTTTTCCTGCTCGAATTTCTCGGTAAGTTGCAATTCTCATCACTTGTAATCACTTTTAATCGAAGGAATAATGGACCGTAGTCGTTTTTTGTGTTTGATGCTGGTGCTTTTAAGGTTATGATAGCACTCAGAACAAGAACGTAATACAGTGCTTGTCACCACAAGTGAACCATATCGGTTTGAATAGATGAAGAGAGTAGAATACAATTCTAGCGTACGTCAAGATTGTATTCATCGTCACACTGTCGTCCGACTGTATATCCTAACGACTTACGGCACGTAGGATAGTTCGTTGCGGAAAGCACAAAGAGTACTCCGCTGCACCTAATGGTCGTCTACAACTGTATTTAGTCGACCGACATGTGACTATAAACTTATACTTTTTCCAGGTATCCGTTCTGTGGCAGTTAAGCATTGGTGTGAACCACTGATGTATTGCTGTCTATGATGATGATGATGATGACGATGATGATGATGATGATGATGATGATGGTATCCGTTCAAGTTTTTATATGGCGACGATATGTGGTGATTATACTTCTGATTCGTACGAATCTGACAAGGCACCTTCAGTGTGTGCATACACACACACATACTCACCCATGTCAACTGCAATCCAGTGCACGAGACATGGTGTCCGAAGAAACGAAGTTATGGAGGACATGCAAAAATGCTCAAGCATTAACACGTAGAAGAAACTATGCACTCAACAAATGTCCATGCAGTGTTTAGCAGTTGCTTACAAATGCTTATATGTAGAATTGAGCCACAAAGAAAAGCATGGCCCTCAACATACCAGATCAGGTCCCAGGCAGCTGAATGCTCAGAATTATACATGAAAGGGTTTTTCTCTAGTTTTGATGCTCACAATGGAAGTTAAAACCACCTTTCCTCACCTTGATGTAAAACAACTCTTCAGTTAACTGTTACCATGTGATCTTATTTTTCAGGGCAAATTTAAACCAAACTACTGTTAGAAAAACGTATTGCTACGTTGAATTATTACATAACTCTGGGCTACCACATTACGAGGGCCAGAGGTGGCATTCTTATATACGCTTTTACTCGTTACAACAGGTATCTGCTGAAGGATTGTGCTACTGTGATACTCGGAATTAGGGACTCTGAATACTCCTAGGAATCGTACGTGAATTGAAACCTCCCACGCCAGTAATAAAGAGAAGACCTGATACTGGTAGCAGTAAGCAATTATTATTCATGAATTGAGACGCCGAATTTGTGGATGTGCAACAGTATTAAAGAAATCACAGTCTGTCATTGGCCGATCGTATTAGCACATGCAAATTCATAAACTGTATGTCAGTTGGTGCAATACGGAACAAATGAATTGGCGAATAATGGAAGACACGACACTGAAACCGTTCGTCCAATCCTGATGTTGTATCATTAACGCGATGTTTGGATTGGCCGTTTGTCAGATCTTCTGTTGTATTGAGGTTTGGATAAGTGGCGGATTGAGTTGATTTCCGCCACAGGAATATCCACCCGATTTCTATGCGATGCTGCTCATATTGCCTATCGCTGAGACTACAATAACCCGCCTTCAACTTTATCTGCAACAATTAGGCTACCGTAGATCATACGGGTAATAGCAGACTGTCGAATACGTTGAGGATCTCGAGGTATCTGTCTACGAAGTCTCGGCTAATCAATCTTCGGAGTGAATGAATTTCACCAACGTTAACAAACGGATTATGAATAATAAAGGAATACCGCAAACAATTTGACATTTTCTACAACACATCCAATTAAAATTGTGTAGCTTCAATGGTGAAACCTGTGTTGAATAGAAGGGCATCTAGTAAGCGACGAATCGAGTAGATTTCCACCATATCTAACCATCATTTATACTTACCTAGTTTTAGCCGTTTGTTTGGTACTATATACCCCTTGTTCCGCTTCCAGAAAGTTTCGAAGTTCGCTATGCACGTACGGGATATCTCTTCCTGAAATGACATGAAATCTGATACAAAAAACACAAACAAAAGCCTTCATTGTTGACATCTTTCGACTAAAGCGAATGAACACTGGTAACAGATTGCTCTCACCTAATTACCGGTCCTTTCAACTCACCTCTGGTGACAAATCAATCGTTACTCATGTTGGGTGCGCTTGCCAGAAGAATCGCGATTCAGTACGAAATCATACTCACGTTATATCATTCGTTTCACTCGGTGTCTGACAACACTTCACACACACAGGATTAGATTCAGCATCGAACAGTGGGGCATTATTCACGGTAGCTTAATACCCCTGTGCTAACAGTCTTCGATTAAGTTTAAAAGGTGTGTGTGGCAGGCCGAATGGTCACAAGTTTTCGTCAAGTTACGTTTTTCTATGACACCCGATTAAATCTAGCACCGTCTACAGTCAGGTTTGAAATGTTTCGATCTATGAGCCACGTCTGATGGAACACTTCAGAAAGCCCCGATCTACTATGGGGACAACGACATGAACAGCGATGACTTAGATATTAGCAGCAATCACGTACACCTTCTGTTCACGTACTGATCTTCCGCGAGAACAGTCGTAAAGTACATTCAAATTGATTAGTCAAGAAGAAACAAATAACTGTCATAATGAGTCTTGCCTACACCAAGCCGGATAACAGGTCTTCTTGATGCCGTGTGCGCTCGGCGAGCAGCTTTCCCAGTGCTTTTTAACCAGGCGGTCAAAATCCTTGGAGATTAAACGAAATTTTCTGACGGTTTGGGTCTCTCGTCCAATTGTCTCTCAATGTCGCTATATGAAAATTTCTTCTGGCAATCTGCCTTCATCCGAAATCAGTTAGGATCTAGACTCATACAATGGCTTTCACTCACCTGCTCTGTTAATTATCCAACATCCGTATTACACATAACTTCAGTTCTATGCCTATTTCGTTACCTGGGCTTTTGGTTGTTTTGTTTATGAAAATTTCGTCGGCTGACAATGTTATGCTTGGAGCTCCATGGTAATTCTAACAACCTATCAGAAATTGCGGTTCTCGTAGGCTTTACGCACGCATTGGAGCAGTTCTGGCGAATTAGGATGTAATCTGAAACAAATGAACATGCTCCCGGCTACATGCACCAGTGCCTGCGAACTGTAGGCCCAAATCCATACTGCGGACGGGTCGCGCCAAACAATCTCTGTCAGATCAGGGTACGCTAATCGACGTGAAACGTATCGTCTCCATGACTAACATGTCAAGAAAATCAAAACAGTGGCCCCAGCTGTTGACATTGCTTCGTAGCTTAGCTGCTAGAGCGCTTACGATGTTTGGGCATCCCGTTTCTGTTTCGAATTCAGCCGAAGCCTTGATTTTTCGAAATTAGGTATCATCTGAACCACTCACTTCATCGGAAAAACAACGCCCTTTTTAAAGAGAACATACGGCGTTTACAGTGACGATTGCTATTTGGTGATGAATGTGTTGCCTTTCGATTGTCTTGTATGTTGGAAAATCTACTGACCCTGACTTATGCAGTTCGCTTGTTTAAATCCGAGATCTGTTGAAACAATTTGCTTCAGTCACAAACACTTACAAACAAATTCGATATAGCATATGTTCGACGTTTTCCACTGGTTGGCACCGACCCATCAGGGTTGCGTTTGCAATGGCTTCCACGTGAGTTCTGACTGGAAATCGTCTCAGTTCAACTAACTCCCAAAAAGGCAAACTAGAATATGTGGACTGTTAACAAAACGATGCTTAGTCTATCAGATGTATGTGATGGTTTGCCTGTTGATAATTATTAATGTGCTGTCAATGCGCTGAATGTGGTTACGCTGTTTTTGCCCTTGAATTATGTTCGTAATGGAAGCCAGAATCGTTGGGAGATGCACTCACATTTTTTGTCCAAACTTTTAGCGGTGAGAGCGGAACAATGGTACTTGCGTGCTGAGCAAAATTACGTAAGATAAAGTCGCAACATGCTCTCCGTAAGGCTTGTGTTTCATCGCCAACTGAATTCGCAGGGACTGTGCAAACAGCTAGCGTCGATGCTTCGTGTGTCCACTGAGAATCGTTAGATTGATCATTTCCTTCTCTGTGTGTATGTTTGTCTGCGTGGACGTTACCGAATATGTTGCGAACGTTAGTGTCGCCTGTGTGAAAAAAATTCCCCACAAAGTTCTGAAGGGCGACCGCATGAATTGCGCTACCTTAAGTAATAGAGCACTGGGGAAGCATAGCATGGAAAAGTCGAGGTTGTCAATTCGAGTCACGGCCAGTGAGGGCTTGGCAATCATGGGATTATTAAACCATACACAACTGGACCAACCTATCGAACAACACCTTCAGGATGAAATTGTACTGAAGCGGTGATCTCTTGTTTGCATGCAAACGCACGGTTGTTCCACATATGGTGGAATTTAGAGTAAACGAACAAATGTTACACAGAAGGTCAAATGAGCTTGATGAACAACTGAAAGCAGTGGTTGATCATGTGGACGATCGACACCGATAGACAAACAGCAACGAATTCCCTTGTTCAGGCTGAGGGAATGAATGCGTAACATGTTGGGATAACTCTGACATAGGCTTGAGTTCACATGTTTTTGCACGAGAAAAAACAACATATTCTGTGTTCTGGGGACGGAAATTTTTGTCAGTGAGGGCAGTGATAACTAGTATGAAGCACCTGGTATGGTACACAAAAGGCTTTATAGATCAGAACTGTCGGAGGAATAGAATAGGGAACCTACAGCTAACTGTTACTGGCGTTCAGTCCGTGTGTGTAGTGGGTACATTTCAAAATCTCTCAGTGCAATGAAGTGGACAGTTGGTGCAGTAGTTGACTTTCACTGTGTTTTGTTTGACTTTTTCATTATGAACTTTTGTTTGGAACATGTTCATGTTTACTCAACCAGTTCCACCATCCACTTTTGTCTCAACCATCCGTATTGATGAAATATGATTGATTGCCTCCTGTCTGTTTTCACTGAGGCTGTTCTGTTGCGCCACTCACGTTTATTTCGCCAAACTATGTCATCTAAGCTAGACTGGGTGTTCAGTAGTTTGCTTTATAACCGTGGCACTACTTGCTCAAGCTTGAGAGCCGCGATCGATCAACTGATCTTGATGTTTCATCCACGCCTTCAGCAGTCACTGTAGCTGTCGCACTGCTGCTGGGATGGCTACCGTTCTATTACCAGAGCGACGAATTGCACGACTCACCAGATCGTTCGGACAAGGAAGATCACTGAGACTTTTGTCAACCTGAGTGGATCGTTCTTTCTCCCACATGCAGGTTTCCAATGTCCCGGACACGTCCATAAACTTTATACGTCATATGGACGAATACATGTGGTCAGTTCACACAGCCTACTTGTTACCTAGTGAACTCGTCAGCGTGGTAACTGTGCACAAGCGAGCTTCCCTCTGCTCACTGTACCCGGTTGTTTTGTGTCCCCCTACGTCGTACGATTCAACCACCCCCTGTGTCTGTCAGTCTAACCAGTTGCACATTTGCCGGGCGACCGGCAATTCAACTACGTATCGGCTGTTAAATTTTAAACGTCAAATTTACGTAAAAAATTATACGATTAGTCGTAACTGTAACTGATTCCTTGTACAAATACAATTATTGATGAGCTCTAATGAGAGTGAAACTCCAGTCTAGTGCTGCTCTTCGAAAAAGGCTGGATGGAAAGTCTATCTGAATGCGAAGGCTGCGATCAGATGTGAGTGATGGTCAACTTGGAAATAGAAAAACCTCAACTACAGTTTAGGAAAGTATCTAATTTGTTTTGTTAACAGTTTATTATTTATGCGCATCTTCCAACAACCTATGAATCCACAACATACAGAGATCAATTTAGACGGTTTTGAGAACGTCATCCTAAGCAACAAAATTCAAAGATTAGTCTTTCTGTTTAATTCTGGTCTGATACCTTACTCTCATTCATAACAATGCCATATATCTCAGTCAAACTTATGTTCGGGTTAATAGATAGCGGCGAAAACATTTCAGTTTTTATGCCAATAGACGTGCACGAGTATAGTGAAAAGGTGTGTATTGGAACTGTGAATGTAACCTAACATTTTGTGAAGTCTTTAAATGCTCGCTGCCAGGCTGAGTAGCGAAAGGCACCGTCATGCACTGTGGCATTTCCTTAAGCTTCCAGAAGTATCTGAACAAACTTGTCATTATTAATGGTGTCTTTCATTTGGGCAATAATTATTTGGCAAGTTATCAATAGGAGAAAAACGATGAGGAGACGCAAATTATATGATGTTCTCTGGAGTAACATTAATAGTTTGTTTTTAACGCGAGCCGTACATCTCACATAGTCGGGATTTACACGATTCATCAAGACTGGGTATAACGCCTCTGCGTAAATGAGACGCATGCTTTGATATTGTGATACGTGAATTACATGGTACATATTTCGGTCGGCGTATCGGAGGTAAACGTTTATCGAAGTCTGTATGGTCTTATCATAAGTAACTTAGGCGCCCCACATATATGCGTCGAATATTTTGAGGCAGCAGTGAATAAAAATCCACATAAATTTCTGAGATATGACCCTGTGGGATCCAGTTGCTAGAGGGATTTATGTGGTTATGGACGCATGAAACTTCTGTTATTAAACACGATAAAATATAAATGCGTACGATTTATGGCTCAGAAAATTTCTGTGCATATCATCAAATGCATACTACAGAACAGGAGGTTAGAAAGCGGAAAACAAGGGTCACATGTGAAACTGAACATATAGAGGGAAGATACGACGGATCTACTCGCTAATCAATCAACAGTATCCTTATCACGGAAGTGCTAATTTAACAAAAGAAGGCAGTATAAAGTTACTATGAAACAGGCTTTATCAAGACGTTATTCAATACAGCCAGGAACATTTTAACTCAGGACACAATCCAGAGTGAACTGCAACTGATTAATCATGTCTTCTGTGATAACGTGTACCCACAGTCACTGATATCCAAGTTTTCCACAGAAAAACAACACGAGCAAACGGAGATGGTGGTGGTGCCAAAGATGAGTCTTTTAACAACTGCCGTTCAGAGTAGATGATGTCAGTAAGCCGCTACAACGCTGATGAAGGCCGTTGTAGTGAGGACGTGTAATGCTGCAGAGGTCGTCACAAAACGGATGCAAATTCCACTTCTAAAACGGCAGATGCCTCCGTTCGTCAGATCTCACATCATTTTCAAGTTGACCATCACTCACATTTGATCGCAGCGTTCGCATTCAGATAGACATTCCAGCCAGCCTCTTCCGAGAAGAAGCACTAGACTCAAGTTTCGCTCTCATTAGAGCTCAGCAATAGTGCATATCCTTGCCACGGCCGGGATTTGAACTCCGGCCACTCCATTTACCGATTTTCTTGTAGTTGCTAGGTCGACTACAGTAGCATGACAGAACGACAGCTGAAGTTTCGGATCTCGTAACACATCCCTGCATGAGCGAGGAAACAACTGGCGCAGATGTAAACTGATACTCATACGTGCAGCCAACAACCGCCATACAGACCACCGCCATCGGCAACTGTTCGTCATCTCGTAGAGAGTCATCACCACGTGGATCCCACGGAGGCATTCACAGTTGTGTATGCGACTGATGAGTCCGGTTGTTATAATATGCTGATGCGGTTGCTCTGAGATGTTGGTGTGCGCAGATAGACTCGCGTTAACTTATCACTCTCGCGGTAATGATGCTGTTGACTGATTAGCGAACAGATCCGACATATGTGTACAGTTTCACATGTGACCCCTGTTTTCCGCTTTATAATCTCCTGTTATGTGGTACGCACTTAATACTATGCACAGAACTTTGCTGAGCCATAAATCGTGCACATTTATGTTTTCGATTACCCTACTGAACCAGAAAAATGGTGTAGCGAACAAGCTCGCTTTCGGCTATTCATCATCAGGCCAAATACATAACATTTATATGAAACAGTGTTGTCATAGCGAAGCAACCAAAACAGTTGACAAATTCAGGTGAGGTCAGACACGTCATAGGCACACACGGAGACAATGTTTTGACACGGTTATGTCACCATTATGACGTAACTGAAACCATGGCGTTTTGATCGATCGTGATGTGGATGGTTGGCTATGGCAAATTCAACGCCTGAACAGAACTCTTCTGTGCACACAAAGGTGGATTATTCACTCGGCATCTGACAGTTTTTGGATGATTGCCTTTGACTCAGTAAATCGGACGAAAATAGGTGACCAGTTTGACAGTATGATTTGCAACAACGAGATGTGCAACAATTGCGCTGGTAACCGACTTGGTGACTCCGCTATTGATCCAGGCTGGAAGGTGGTCACGGATACGTTCGGATAAGCTCCTGGTCGTACAACCCACGTAACTAGTTCCACAGGAACAAGTAAATGGGTATACACAAAACTAAGCCACATAAGCGTGCACTTCAGAGCTGGAGCAGATTTGAAACAAACACGTAGGTTGGCAGCATAGAATGTTCTATTGAGAGCAGTGTTAAGTCTCCTAGTGATTGTTTCGGCGAGTGTATCCCCCTTAAATGGTAGTGAAATAAATATCGTCTTCTTTTCCGCTAGAGTCATCTTATCTTGTTTCTCGCGACGTTCCATAGTCTTGTCTACAAAACGTTCTGGATAGCCACTTTGTAAGAACATTGTGCATAGAAACGTTAGTTCATTGAAGACCGTATCCCATGTTGTTGATTGTGGCTCCTATTCTGTATGGGTCACATATAGCTACATCGACAACGAAGGTTTCACCGTATTTGGATATAAGTTTCAATAAGTGATATTGCTGTAAGGATATTAGGTTCTGGAATCACGAGAAGTTTCTTATTTCTCGGTTCATGAATTATTAATATAGTTACAACGTTGTGTTATCTGAATTAGCCAGAATGGTTAAAAGGGCATGGTTCAAAAGTACGGGTTCTGGGGCCGTCATTCTAGACAAGGATGTGTGTGTACAGAAGATGTTATCAATATTGGATGATCAAACAAA
>QNGE01002596.1:0-73461 GCA_008508345.1 Paragonimus westermani
TTGATCACGAAGTTAGCTAGGAACGGATGAAATTGCATCTG
Source organism: Paragonimus westermani (assembly GCA_008508345.1). Taxonomy (NCBI): domain Eukaryota; kingdom Metazoa; phylum Platyhelminthes; class Trematoda; order Plagiorchiida; family Troglotrematidae; genus Paragonimus; species Paragonimus westermani. The sequence goes on from QNGE01002596.1 coordinate 42, forward strand.
CTGATAGATATAGTCCACGTTCTCCAGATTAACCAATTTCTGAAGACGAGGGGTGATGACGAATTCTTTAGAAGAACAGGCTAGAGGACAAAAGAGGAAATGAGGCGATCGGTAAAATGGATGAAGCTGAAAGATTAAGTTTCTACTGTGAACACTGTTTATGCAAAATCAATATGTTGATTGCGAACTATCCTCAAGATCAATGCAATCGAAGTGTAAACAGAACGGTTTAATGAGCCGAGAAGAAAAAGATTGTGTTCGTTGGGTCAAAACGAGATTACTGAGATGACAAACACGTGTATGGACGGTACGTACTCACAACGGAAGAGGCACGGAAGGAGAATGTGTCACAACACCGATTCATTGTAATCCGTAACGAATATATAATAAAATGGCTCCCTAGCAAAAAAATGCACACGCACTTTCGTAATGTACATTACCACCTGTGATGTGTGGAAATATTCGACTGAGTCATAAGAAGAAGAAGTCACAAAAAGTTTGAGTTCGGTGTTTTAACATCAGGCTAATTAAAACAAAAAAATATATAATTGGAAGTGAGAATAAACAGAACCGCGATTTGAAAGAAGCGATGGGATTGCGTGATCATAGGTCAATGACATTCATTAAACAACTTTCATAAAACGATGTGTTAATAATGCAATCATACGTCCGTCTTATGTAACTAAATTTTCTTTCACGCAGTTTTACCACATTTATCAAACTGAGGCCTTGGTAAGTAATTCATTATCTACACTTGTGTTGCAATTAGTTTGATGGGGAAACAAACAGACTCGTTCGCTATTCTGTCTTCTTATGGCATGCATCGTCCTCCAGAATGGCCCCCTCAGTAAAAAAGACAGGTAATCGGGGCCGCGAGTCGGTCAATGTCAAGTCAATTTCCGTTGAGCCGTGACGCAACATTGCGGTATGAAGTTAGACAAGAAACGGTCATGCAAGACCCCTGGCCTTCAACATAAGTCCTGCACAATCATGGCATAATGAACGGACTGAGATGTCATTTCAGTTGTTCACTAAAGGTGCGCTCTATGTCAACCTGAAAACGGAAGTGGCAACTTGTTATCTCGTCAACCTCTCAGACCCGAAGCGTTGAATCTTTTGCAGATCATAGTGAGGCGATCGAACGTGTGGCATTCAAATGTCAAAGATATCGAACATGGGAGGAGAGAATTCGTCATGGAAACGATCAACGTATACGGTAACTAGACAGAACCAATCACAAGATGAACAGGGGTACGCTGTAAATGTCTCCTTTGAAAGAAGCGCACTGTAATTGACACGAACGATTTTGAGGTTCAGAGATAAGGTGGACCATTATTCTCTCTTGCAATATACCAGTAAAATGGAATTTACTATTCACCATACTCGTATGCGTGATAGGAGCACCATTTTCACTAGATGATATTGCCACCAAATCGGTCAACATACGTGGTTGCTTCAAATACCTTGCATGTGAACACGTCCATTGTTTTACCGAATGTTTATTTCCGAAGCAGAACAGTCTACCAATAAATCATACAGACTGCTGCCAGTCTACTATAATAATCTAATCATTCACTAATAATCGTTCCCTGTTAGTTTCTTCTTTCACATGCAATATTTTCAGTAGCCATGTAACGCGGTGTGTGTCACCTTGATAAGGTTTGAGAAAGTTGTAAATGCACGGTCGGCCTTACTGTCTCAGTTCATCTGATAGGAAGTGTGCCCACGGGTGACTACAGAATGGATGATTCAATGAGGCTAATTGTCGTGTGGAAATTCCTTTTAGGGTCATGATCACACCTAGCAGAAAAACTGCTGAGAAAAATACATTTAAAATAAGACATTGTGATTGATGTTGCAGCTTATAAGTGAAAAGAATGGAAAATACCAACTGTTGCATCGTATCCGTCTCAGTTCCCTTCCAGCCAGAACAGGGTTGAATGGCAGTGCACTGAGAAAGCCTCGATGGTGTCTTGCGTTGACGCACTCCTCTAGTCATTTAGGTGTCTGAATGAGGGGGGGGGCGGAGCGGTGAAAAACGAATGTGCCGAATGCCACCCTGGGCCCAAAGTGCAGTAAACACGGTTGGAATAAGTCCAGCTGCATTGACCGTCAACAGAATTGTCAATATTCCCAGAAGACTGAATGACTGCTTCAGGTGAGGGCTTGAACACTTCGCGATGGAATGGTCTACAGGAAAATAAGTCACGTCGATTGTACAACAACCGACAACGATGAGGTGAATTTGTCCCACAAGATCCAAATGTCGACGGGGCCAAAGTTTCCTCGTCATTGGTCAAGAGTGTGAAACACAATTCGCCGGTGATTTGGCGGCAACCCTGTGTCCGAAGCAACTAGTTCATGAGAAACTATCATTCGATGCCGCTTCGCGCGTACGGAGGTCACCGACTACTGGAGCGTTTTGCCAATTAGACCGTTTTGGCTACCACTGTCAACGCTCCCGGTTGGTCAACTATATCCATGGTGATTTTCTTCTGATCCTGAGACCTGGAGGTCAACTAAGCACATCTCCCTAACAGAGATCGTCAGCTAATTGGTATTTCGGCTTAAAAGCGTGCGCGAGGAGTATTACTGGTCAGTTCTGTAAATGGTTAGTCATACGAATTGAGATGTTTTCCTTCAAGTAAAAATTCGTCAGCAGCAGTTTGTGATCGATCCATACGATGAAGCGTTCGAAACACAGGGCCTTTTGAGGTTTCGTTACTGAGAGAGATGATCGATAAGGTCAACTTTCCAATCTTACTGTAGATCTCGGTCGAAATGAGTGATTTAGCGACCAGTACAATGGCAACCTTAGAGATGACTGTAGGTGGAAACGTCCGATGCGACCATCAATTCCCAAAACGGAGGAAAGCGAATCAACGACAGATTCAAAATGGACCTGATTGAAGAAATGTTGGTATTCAACAGACAGCTCCGGTCTAGCATCGTTTGTAAGTAGGACAATGAAGATCACTCGGCGCTTGTGACACGCCTACAGAAATGCACTGTAATGACTTACTGGGCGGAGAACTGAAGGTAAAGGGGAAACATCGGAAGGAGGAGATGGTCACTCAACAGATTCTGTTCGTCGACCACCCTGTCAGTGATGAACCCACGGTACTGAAAAATTTGCGTTAGAAAATTGCACGTATATGTCACCGAGCGGAACCCGACCTGTTTGATTCGAGCAAGGACCACAGACAACCTGTATCAGATCGTCCGAATGATGGTCCATGATAGTGACATAAACAAGTCAAACTACTTTTTGCCTGAAACATCCGTCAGCATTGTGTCTATTTTTTGTAGGCGCTAACTTTACACCGAAGGATGAACGGTGAGTCTTCTTCTTGGAGGGGGATTGTTAGATATTTCGATAACTCTATTCTCGGAAGCTGGGATGTGCTGATGTTTATGTGGATCGGCCACGTACAGATGTCCCCAGGTTGCTCTTAACGCCTGATTGGGCGTGTGCCATGCACCATCAACTTTCACCATGAGTGTACACCGTGACCCCGAGTGACTAGTCGTTCGACGTTGTCGTTCCTGCATCCAAAATGCCGGTCTTTGATTGGCACCAAACATGTCCACACGCCCATCGGTATCATCTCTTCTCTCCCGAATTTTAGTGGTCAGCAAAAGCAACGTGAGAATGGTCTGTAACTGAGGTCTCCTTTTAAAACCAGTTATTAGAATACACTTATTTGGATGCACCAAGTCAATTTGGACGATTCCCAGGAATGGAAACAAACATTTAGGGATTGCAGGCAAAATGCAAAACATACAACAGTACTTTATGGGAACGGGACAATCAAAACCTTTGGGAAACGTGCATTTACACGGACATAGGAGAGCGAAAATACTGAACAATGGGTACATTTCGGATGATTGTTCGATCCAACCCTATCGTCTGCTTATGATATTCACAAAGAGGAGCCAATTTTTTATCAGCGGAGTATATGACGCATATCAAAACATGCTCATTGGTATCTTCCCTTCTATATGTAGGTATCTGAACAGGCTCTTTCTCCAAGACCCTATGACAAACTGATATTTTGATAAGTGGAGTATTGCTCATTTTATACTAGTACTTCACTGCCTTAGCGCTTCCTGAACAACCGTACACACTTGCTATCAGGTGCCATACTGTTTTTGGACCTTGTAATCACTTCGAATGTACAGCGTAGCCATCTATAGTTGACTGAAAACTTATGAACAGATTATGAACCAAGTGTACACAATCACTGAGTTGAACTATTTGTGCAGTCATTACATGATAAGTATGAGACCAAACCTTGTGGAGCAACGAAAGGCGAAGCGCTTTGTAATGGAAGCTCAACTGAATACGAAATATACAATCGACTACAGATGGTAGTCCGAATGAAACAATCACAAACTGTGAGCTGCAATCTACCGACAGGAGTGTCACGGGTAAATAACGTAGCAGCTGAACGTATGATAGAGTGACCGTGTTAACAAATGAATTGTTTAGTGACTCGTCACCTTGAGCAATGGTCGAACCCGTGATGCGTGACTGCGGAAATTTCATACGAAGTGCCGGCGGCAGTGGTTTCCGTGGCAATCGCATGAGAAACCGGTCTCAGCACCGGAAATCAACCATACTCGTGAAAATGATGGCGCTCGACCCACGTTTCTGAGCGTTAGAAATCTTTGTCTAATCGTTTAAAAGTTGTTTGCCTTTCACGAATGTGGGGGAGTAGAGAGGGGCAACTATTTTTGATGACACCAGAGCGCTGAAGTCTCTTGGAATGTAAGAGCTGCACTCAAGTATGAGTAATGTTCAACTTATATGAGCCGAAGTTTCATTATTACCTATCTGTTATCAAAATACCGTTCGACGAGTTGAATAACTGCTGTGAATTCAGCTTACACTGTTGGAAAATGGACGAAAGCGTTTAGTACAGCTAAGTCGGCGCGAACCGGACATGGCATGATATCCACATATTGCACCTGTGAGCTCACTGGATTCTAAGTACAGAGCAACTAGGCGACCTAAAGTGAATATCCATTGTTCTTCGACTTACCGGCTGGCTCATCAGTTACAATAACGTGATGAGATCCTGGAGGTTTCCTACCATACAGTGACGGAATCAGTGAACACGGACTTTCTATCATTCATTCGGTTTTGCCACGAATTCGTGAAAAAGTCACAAATCTTAATGACATAGCGAAGATCTTACTAGCGAGAAAAGAAGTCTAAGAGAGCGGATATGACGTTTAATGATTAGATAAAGTTTTTCAGAATAGGAAAGGATCTAAGATGGCCAGACAAGGTCCACAGACGATAAGATATTCCAAAGCCTCGAGAAGCACCGTAGTATGTTACATGGCAGCAAACATCCCGAAAACAAAAAAATGAGGGTTGGAATTCAACATCTTGGTGGATTAGGGCCAAATAATCCGTTACGCAAACCCTGTCACGGGTACGCCTGAGACTACGTGTGCTCGAAGGAAAACAAGTTACCTTTGACCAATATCAAGAAAAACATCCGTGAATCCATGTCGCGCTAGCAGACTCGTTTGAACAACATCCTCGAAACGGACAGACCCTAACGATGACTGAAAGTAACGATTCCGTTTCAACTGTTTCCATAAAGTTCACCTAGCCCATGTATCACTTTTCACGTCGAGCTCTGTTTGAGTGCGCTGGATACAGTGGTAGATGGATGGCTTGATTGGGCGTAGGCACAAGTCAATCAACCGTCAAATGCACTGACGTCATAACCAAACGATCGTGTGTTTCATTTAAAGCGAATGAAAACCACATGCAATCATAGCACGGGAACTGCACAGGAAATGGAGGAACACTGTTTTCTTAAAAAGTAGCATTATGAACGCAGGACAAATAGCACTTCAATCAATGGGACTGAACAGATGATTTGCCAATGAAAACGGACATACTGGATGAAACGTAATTTAGGGTGTGCCATGTAGGTACATCCTTAGTTTTAAGTAGTACATATGTTGATGAGAGTCCAGCTTTAACTTTGCTTACGCTGAAAGGTCACTCAGCACAGGGCCAGAATAAAAACGGTTAGATGGCCAACTTCAGCATGAACCAGCCATGAGTAACGGTGGTCTCATTACGGACTGATTCACACCTCACTCAGCTACGCACTTCGTAGTAATCATCGAATGATGCTTGGTGAAAGAGGATGTGCGAAATTAACCCATGTCGTATGTGATGTCCTCTGGGTATATTGTACTTGCATCTCTAGCAAACAGAAGAACTGACCGCTCTGAAAGATCGGGGAAGAAAGTCTTCTGGATATGTTTCAACTAGATGGTGGATATTAAACCAGAAAAAGAATAGCTAAGGTACCGTACGATAAAGAAACTGTCATCATAGTGAGGGGAATCACAACAGTGAGACAGTCAAACAATAACTATCAGTAGTATCAGGGTTGATTCTCGTAGTGTGCCTGATGTCAAATTTTCACATAATTGGTGCTAACTAAACTTCACTCACTTAATGCGTCACACTGACCACATGTTAGTTACATGTGAATGGAAAGGCAGGGAAAACAAAAACGCTCAAACGAACTGTGATTTAGGATCTTTTAATCGCAGACTGACCTCTGCTCACGTGGGACTGAAAATCTTCACGCTCGTAGAACAAAATGTACGCGTTCCACCAACGTTTCCCATTTCCAGAGTATAGCAGATTTTTGCTAGGGTCGTTGGTACTGTCTCCTCCGAACCAAGCTGACCTGGCCTCATCTTCATTGTCCATTTGGGACAGTGAGACCTACGGAAAAAAGACAAATATACCAAGTTCAAATATATGAAACCGAGGCGGACAATTCATAACTGAGTTATTCGTGACACTCAACACATATACCACTGACCATATTTCAACGCTAACGTCGCCTGATGGTTGATGCATTGTGCATAAAGATTGTCAACAATTAAACCAAAAATGGGAGGTGATTACGAATGATTGAAGCCCTGACTGTTTTTTGGATAAAAGTTAGTAGCTACTATCCGTCAGTAAGAGAAGTTGTCTGCATTCAGCCTAACGAAACAACAAATTGGTTACGGTTTAATAACACTCATTAAGTAATGATGTTGATTAGTTCAAAACAAACGGATGGCGATAGTGGACTCTTCTGTTCAACTGACATTCGTACACTTTTTGGACAGGTATGCCAGCTCCTACATCTTTCGTGTTTCAAATACGTTTCGGTTAAATGCATTGTCTGGATTGGGTTTCATTATTCTATCACTCTAGCAATATTCATTCTGTATGATCTGTTTCCAAAACGCAAAAACAGTCCCGTTGTCTCATCACCTTCGGTGATCCGAGATGCCTTGCAACCAAACCTTTGATATGGGCATATATAGAAAATCATGATCACAATACTCATCTCGTTTGTATGTCAGCTACTCAAACTTAAGTTGGATGTAGAGCTGGTTCATAGAGCCAGAGTGCAAAACTTTTGTTATCGTCTGCTAAAGATTTATTGAAATGCACCCTAGCCAACTCTCTTAGCAGGAAATTTCCCTGTTGAAAAAACCTAAATCATTGGTTGGAACAAAAATATACCCATTTTACTCCCTAGTACTCAGCATAACTAGACATTTTGTCGCTGTCTACAACGATGCTGATGATAATAACATAGTTTCGATATTGATAAACAGATTGGGAATAACACAAGGTTACGAGCAAGTTGTAATACTCTACGTTTCAACCACCTCGGGTGGCTTTCCTCAGGACTGTTGTAATTGAAATCACATTGACAAAGGAACAGAGGTCACATGGGATTTGCCGTGGTTAGGTCAACTTGTACTGCATCTGACCGGATTGGTCTAATCCTTTGCCCATTAAGTGGGACGTAGGATTATTGCACATGGTCCTGACTGGTTCTTAGGATATAGGATTACATCACAAAATCCATAGTACGGTTTTTCTGAGCGCCCAATGCGTTCATCCAAGGATCTTGAGTATTGTTAGAGACGGTTCGAAGTGAACTACCTCACTGATTGCTGTCTGTAACGTTTCGTAAAGTGTCCTCTAAAAATATCAAATGTGGGCGGGCTTATTACGAAAGTATTTCTCAGTTTCATAAAAGTTACGAACTCTTAAGAATGTACCAGGTTATAGCCCGTAGTCTGGGCAGTATGAAAGAAGCATCAGATTGTCGGAGGTCGTACATACTCAGTTAATACCCGTTACAGTGTACCTGACGTATGTCTTATATATTTTACTGCGTCCTGACCATGTAACTGTAGCCATGGTCATTAAGTGGGGGTGAGACGGATGTAGATAAGACGCGTCCGTGTCTGGTGCTGTTTATCCATCCACGTCATACTGCAGACAAGGGAGTGTTATGATTGCGATTAACACAAGAGTGCTGTGTGTAAATGGTGAGAGCTTCAGCACAGTACCGCTCCGCATAGGAAGCTAGACCCTTGTGAATCACTCGAGCTTGATCAAAACCTACGTTGTGATTTTCTGACAGTGCATGTAGTGCGATGGCCGAATCCTTCTCTAGCTTCTGAAATTGATAGGCGTGTTTAGGAGGAAACCTCGTGTGCCTCTTGTGTTCGACAAAACGTACTTTCGGTTGTCTACTTGTCTCGCCAATGTAGCTGGCATTGCAGTCACTGCAGTTGATTTCGTAAACGCAGTCTGTCTGGTCGCCCATAGAGATTGGATCCTTAGAATGCGTTACCAGTCATTCTAAGGTATTGTCTAACCGAAATACGGTCCGGAAAGCGTACTCAGAGAGAATGGAGCGGATTTTTTTTCATACGTTTGTTCACGATACGGTATTTGCACAGTAGACTTGAAGGTTCTGATCATTTTGGTCTATTCCTTAGTGGACATGCGCTGAATTGTGTTCTCAATAAAGGCGTTCGGACAGTGAATAACGGCTAGCATTTTTTTGATATGAGAAATCTCTGTTGATCTGGAGAGCTGAGTGGTGCAGATCTTATTAGCCCTGTTGACAAGTGATCTGATGATTGCTCTCTTCATACCGAATGGATGGGATGAGTTGAAGTTGAGATAATGGCCAGAATGGGTTAGTAGTTTCGATATGATCATGTTTACTCTCAGCTCACACGGGAGCATTGAGAGTAGCCGAAGATGTTGTTCGATATATCGTCCCATCTGATAGATTGTGTTCTGAATACCCCCCAACTAATCATAAAAAATGTAACACTTGTATTGCTTATCAGTCAGGTGCAGAATCAACTACCAAAAATGCATCTCTTCTCTCCAAATACTTACGTCACTATCGTCATACTTGTACCATTTGTAGGTGCGTGTTTGCGAACAAAATTGGCGGATAAAAGAGTAGTAATGTCCACCCGATGCTTGTCCGCTGTGTACCACTACACCACGTAGCGTGTACCGTGTGCACCCAAGCGGATTGGTTGTATCGTGGTCATCTTGGGAGTTCGTGCCTCCTGACAACTCATCACTCGGCTCAGCCACAGAATCTTCTGCGTGTACACGATCACTCAGCCCATGCACTGTGTATGGATACATGTCTAGCTCACGTGGGAATTCGAAGTAACCATTGAATTTAATCGCCACACCGCTAGAGAAGGTGTGGACAAACGGGACCAAAAAAACTGGTGGTTAAGTAAGTAGAAAGACAAACTGACAAGCTGGTTAACAGCTAGAGCACATATATCGTAAATCCAAGTCTTGTTTGTATACACCCGGCCAGTTAAGATAATGCGACAGATATAGTTGTTGTCTGAAAACAGCGATTTGGGTGCCATGAAATGTGGCTATCACTTAGCTTATCAATGATTCTACAAGTATGACTCATCTCAAATGCAGCGGGGCTGCTGCCTACTGTATAAAAGCTGCTTTTTGAAGAAGATCAGAACACGAAACAAGGGAAATGCGCACGTCCTATGAATTTATTGCCATCCAATTCACAATAACATGACTGACATCAAACGGCTACGGGGGACGGTGGATAGTCAACCAGTGTGTTAAAAATGACATTGAGCAAGGATGTTTTTAAGCATACAAAGCTGGCTTGAGTCGATTAACTACGATGGTTTCAGGGAACCGCAAAAATCATGTCAGAATGAAGCGAAATAATTCTGACCGTACAAGTTGGGTTCATAACGGAACATGTGACCACAACATAACTGGCCATTACAGACACTGGAAGGCTGAACGTTTTGACAACGTTGCCGTTCTTCGATAACACAGACCTCTGCGCCTAATTAGACAAATGTGCATAAACCGTTTCATTAACTTCCCTCACTCGGTAAATCTGGCAGACAGACAAGAACGACCATACTATCAGTTTGTACGAGAAACAGTGACGTAACCTAGTGAGTGAGACGAGTTAGACAGCGCACGCAGTCATCCGGTTGGTGATGAGATGACGGAGCATGTAATTGTTTGTTGACGTTCACACAGGAGCCCAACATTCCTCCTCTGTCAGACAGGGAGTAATGCAACCAACGCAAGCACGAGTGAGGTTGGTTTGTACGAACATCAGTATATCGTCATTTTTAACAAAAGACTGACATGTGCTCGCAGCCTTCGCATTCAGATAGACTTTCCAGCCAGCCTCTTTCGAAAAGAAGCACTAGACTCAAGTTTCGCTCTCATTAGAGCTCGTCAGTAGTACATATCCTTGACACGACCGGGATTTGAACTCCGGCCATTCCAGTCATGAGGCAACCGTGTTGACCACTGCGTCACTGACCTCAAATTAGGCACGACCGAATTATCAAATCTGAACGCCCAACCACTTTCGCTTGAGCCTCATGAAAGCGTGACCGGAGTTCAAATCCTGGCCGTGACAAGTCTGTGCATCCTTTCAAAAGAGGCTGGCTGGAAAGTCTATCTGAATGCGAACGTTGCGATCAAATGTGTGATGTTCAAATGGGAAATATACCAAATCTCCGACTACTCATCAGTGAAAGATAGATATTCAAAAGCGGGAAGTGTTTTCGCGACCGTGAATTGAAATAATGGATGGGAAATCTGTTTACCGCTGGATGCAAGTTGATCACATACTGTATGATACACATAAGATAATTATACATGTAGAATGGTCCATGAGATGAACATGAGCGGAGACGTGTGGCCGAGATCGAGACGGAAGCCGTATGCATAAGTATCAACATTTGTCACGTTGCAACCGTGTTTAGTTTTGGAGTCATTGGTCAGGAATCTTCGTATTCCTCAAGATGAATCTGATTTCGAGAAAACGTCATTACTATCGTCATCCAAATTGATTACCAAGTGCACGACATGGAAACAAACACCTGGTGAAGTAAAGACTGAAAACTTGACCTAACAGGACAAACTCAAGAAAGTGAAGCAACATGTTAGAAGGAATCTAAGCAAGGTCACATCTACTCACCGATCCCAATCATAATCAAACCGTTTCAATTGGATGGCTAGCACCAAAGGTAATCGATCGATGCACATGCGTTTCAATGTGGTCACCTTTTTGTCACATGCCTCACACCAGTACGCATTGTCTCCCTCCAATCGGTCACCTTTCACATACTGTTCCAGTGACTGGATCAGATTCTGATGGTTACGAATATCGACGTTCAATGTGGTGAAAGATTCGTTGCGTGAATAGCTGGGATAATGAACAAGCAAGAAAAGTGAACCGAAGGCGAACGAAGGGGTATCAAAGGTTGTATACCGCGCACTGTTTGCCCAATAGGGTTGGGTATAAAAACGAAGCACAAATCAACAACGAGAAACATACGGAAAAAGCAGTGATATTCAAAACCACCATTAAGTAATGAGGCTCTTAAGTGTAGTACGATGATCGGACGAAATCTAGGTAATCCTGCAGGTGATGTACAGGTGCACCGTCGGAATTGCAATCTTTAAGCCACATTGAAACTGATAATGTCGAAAAACAAGCAGAGATAAGGCTTATGGTGAGATATGTGATTATTTGAGATAGTTCTGTCATCTCTTGAAGTTACAACCGACAGTCATGATATCACTCGGCCACTATGTGATTCACTGCAACCGTCGGTGACCATGCCTAGCAATTCGCGTTGCAACATCAGCAAACGAAGTCCAACCAAAATAGATTCGATTCTTAGTACTTCAATATTCGATAATGGAATTAGAGCACTCCCAAATAGACAACTTCGGACAAGCTCGTATGAGCGTCATCGTGGCGATGCACATACAAAATAAAGTCGGCATCTTCAACATGGATTGGCAAGGTACCCGAACCGTACAGCTATACGGACCACATCCAGGCACTGCAAACGACACTTTTAATCGACGTAAGGACGTCTTTGAAGCGGTCATCAGCCACAAGTGGATTGTTAGCGGAACATTTGAAACATTCGACAACAAAGTGCATCTCGTACAGGCCAGTCAAGCCGCTCAAACGGTACAATATAGTCCGTAGGCTACCGACAAAGCGAGGTTGCATATATGTGCAATGGTGATCCAACCACAAGAGTGTTGAAGGCCCACCCGGAGATTCTCAGAATCTTTGGATGCCTCAAGCATAATTCAGTATCAAATGAAGAGAGATTATTGAACCCACCATTCTGGCGGTTGCACTAGGTAACAAACATCAAGCTGCGACGCGTGATCAGCAGAATATCGCGAACATAACGTTGCATTCAAAAGTGAGGGGGTGATGTCAGTTTTGATTACCCAATACAAAGTTCTGGAGCAAAATTTTCTCCACTCTTCACAACGTAATAACATTAAGTTAACCAAATTTGATGAAAATAGAATACACCGTTGTGGCATTGTTTGGTAGAGGAAAGTACAAACTCTTGAACGACGAGTGTGGCCAATCATCAAAACTGGCAAGGTCAAATGTACGTGGATCATGTGAACGGGGCATGCAGATCATGTCATGATGGAGAGGCATCTCACTGCAAGGACATGGAGAATATACACGTTCGATGATCTCACACTTCGTGAGTTGTTTGATGAAGAATTCTCAGTCCAGTGATGAGAAACTGGGTTGGTGTTGAACAAAGTAGACGAGTGGGAAGTGCACGCTTTAAATGAAAAATGAACCAAGCAGGCGACGCTCCCTTCGGTAGGTGACTTCGATAAACAATTTCACTTAAGAAATGGATTAGTCAAATATGGACAGTGAACAGACACCAGTCTTAAATCGACCATCAAGAATTCAGGATCGGAGAAGTTGGATTCAACAGATTCACTGCACATAGGACGTTTCTCCATTTTTTGTTCCAATGAGCTAATGCTGCGAACTGTTCAACATAGCATTAAATGCAGCAGACTCAACATATCCACAGAAAAAATTCGCATTCCGAATTGTTTTATTCAAAAACCACAGGCTTTGTGAAATTTCGCCGGTAGATGAAGACACAGTTCAGAGGGAGGTCGACACGCATGATCATCTTGAGGTGGTGAGTTGGAAACCAGAGTCATGTGGTTTTCATGTCTGATCAGTGCTTACCAAAAGCAAACTATGAGCGGGATGAGCTCACGTAGCTGTGAAACAATGTAGTTTAACATGAATGTCTCCCGGCTTAACTAATGTATCACCTTTCACCTGTCTTCTGGTCATCTAACACACGGTGTATTTATCCTAATCTAACAACATACGTATGGCAAAGCTTGTTCCAATTTGGTAATCTCCCCTTCAGTGAAAATAAAGAGTAAGCTGTGTTCAGCTATCTAGAGGGTATAAACGGTGTTTTCGAGAAAAGCAAGCAACTGCTAGATGATTTTCGTACGGTTTACCTGTGCAACATGGATAAAAGAGACTCACCGATGGGGACAATCAATACATAATTTCTGATCGGCAAATGTGCCACCAAGCACTTGTTCTACCGCCTTGGGCATGCCGCACAAGTGCAAACTCTCGTCCACATCGTTCCCGAGTGTTTGGAGAAACTCCAAAGCGTCGTGTTGTTCGTTTAATTTGACTTGATCGGAGCAGAACCTGTTACGGAGAAATAGATTGTAAACCCCGGGCAGAGCATAAGTTTTGATCGTTACACAACAATCAGACTTCATTTAGGACCACTGAGAAAGCCAAGTCTTTCCTACTACAGGTTCGGATAAAGTTCATCAAAACGCTCGTCTTCCAGAGTACGTGCAATTCAGATTTGTCAAAAAGAAGCAGCCCATATTAAATGGTATAGAAAAAATATGACGGAACCAAGCTAGTAACAAGAGTAAAAGTAGATGATCTAGCAACTGTGTATTTGCACAGTCCTTTTTGACAACTGACAGGTCAATAAATTACAAAACAAGATAAAAGAGCCAGTTACAGAATAGTTTCCAAGGCTAAAGTAATTTGATTCGTCCCACAGAGCTGGGACAGAATAGATTCTTGAATAGACTACAATTGTGACTCAGTTCACAGATGGCAGCGGTAGTATATCACGACACATGGATAATCCTTAAATTCACGCCGTTTCCTTTTATTGGATACACAACTTTGCTCATAATGTTCCGACATTGCTTTTCTTCATCAGAACTGAAGAATATATCAAAAATTCCCAAAACTGCAGCACCAAACTTAGTACAGTTCATGAAATAGTGTGAATTTCCAAAACACCTATCAGCCACATTAAACTGTTTGTTTCAGCATAGTGCTAGTAAGTGTCCAATACCCACAACAATCTGTGCACTCCACTGAGCCCAAGTTAAAAAACAACTAACTCGCAAATGAATTATTAGCCACAACTTTCAGATTTTGTTCCTTCTGCACTAATATTATGACTGCAAAAGAGACCTGGTCTGGGAAGCTGTGTAGTCCACGGCATCCACTATAAAGTATGTGAATCCACGGCGCTACGAACGTAAACACTACTTCACATAGCTGACGTATATCCACACGGTTAGTAGCAGTGCAGCGATGGTCGCTTTGACTACACACGTACAGTGTACATAGACGCTTCCGGATCTCGGTCTGTATCCCATTGATACCTACACTCTAGCTCGATCGCTACTTCTGGTCGTGCTACGCTACTCATCAGTACAGTAACGCTTTATAGCAGTAGTGTGTGCAGTGGAGGTTAACCGGATAGCATATCTGATGAGTGACAACAATCACAAGAACGGTCGAGTGTATCCGGTGAGTTTTCACCATTACGTACATAACATTTCATCTGCATCAGGTCATACATCATCATCATCATCATCATAGACAGGAATAGATCAGTGGTTCACACTAATGCTTAACTGCCACACAACCATGAAGAAAAAGCAAACCCTATATGAGAAGGGAGAGAAGAAAAAAAAGGGGACGGAAGGGACCTAACTACTGAAAATGACTACGTCCATATTCAAACATTCAACATCAAGGTGCTTACACCCTGCAAACAAACAACCGGGCTGCAAGTGAGAGTAAGGCGGCATCAGCGAGACGGCTTCCTTACGGCTTTCACTGCCCCGCGTCATTAAATGCACTCACTTCACAGACAACTCGGACAAACAACGACAACATGCACGCCACTGAGCACGATTAGCCGCCATCTAACCTAAAGTTTCCAGCCACCGACTCTGTGAGTCGCGAGGACCCCAGCCCGGGAGACGAACTCGATCTACAGTGGCCAACCATCTCTTGGTGAACGACTTCATTTCCCTAGGCCAGGTCAGTATCTGACCACCTCGCACCTCACACCAGTCGGTCGCAGTGTCAGCGAATAGTGCTCGGTGTGGAAGACGACTAGCTGGCATCCTTAATACATGACCTAACCATCTAAGCCTGTGGAAACGTAGAGATTGGACAAGAGAACTCGTCTGACAATCACTACCAAACACCCGCTTCCTAACCTCCTCGTTACTTACGCGCTGATGCCACCCGATACGAGCGATTGAACGCAGACATCGGTGGTCAAATACTTGAAGACGGTTCACGTCTTCTATCCTGAGCGGCCAGGTCTCGCTGCCGTAAAGTAATACGGCCCTCACCGTTGTCTTATATACACGACCTTTAAGTTTCAGAGAAATACCCCTCTGTCGTCAGAGATGCCTCAAATTAGCGAATCCCGCTCTAGCTTTAGGGATGCGTGCCTCTATTTCATTCCCTACACCTCCACCGCCGCCCCCAAAGCAGCTTCCCAGGCATACAAACCTGTCAACAACCTCCATGACTGCATTATCTGACATCGGAGCTACGTGAACACAGCAATCCAGCAGAAGCACTTTGCATTTTGAGGCTGCAAAGCGCATTCCGAAGTATTTAGCAGAACGCGAAATTGCGTCTAGCATTGCTCGTGCTGCTTGAAAGTTGTCAAACAGCAACACCTTAAAGCGATCTGGTAGTAACAAACAGTCAGAACGAACAACACACTGGATATTGAAGACAAAGTTGATAACAGGCAAATGGGTCGAACTCTCTCTGCACATTGGCTGCAGAAGAACTAAGCAAAGCAACATTGTTCACACTGCCAATATTGATCAGCTTACACCTTGACAAGAACTCAGCTCAAAGATCAACGGAACAGCAAAGCACTCCATCAAGGTGAAGATAAAGGATAAGATCACATGGTACTGTCGAACGCAATTAAAATTAGCGGAAGCTACGAACAACTGTACATAAATGTGCAGTCTGTATTCACAACTGGGGAATAATCGCTTCAGCAAGTCTATACATTCGATTAGGGCTCCCCTATGATGAAGAAAACGTCGGAAAACTTCTCGGATACCCGAGGTAAACACTGCTTTCAACTCTAAAACACCAAAATTGTCGGTTACAACACAGAGCGCACATGCTCCAGTATCTGTCGCAGAATGAAGGTATGATTGATTCACATTTGGCCAAAGCACTAGCCCATGTGATGTTCACGGTTGCTCTCAGTGCCTCAGAAGTATTATCCTAAATGAAGGATAATATACTGGTGGTTGTCACACGAGGTGCTAGCACCCGTTCGAAAAGAACCAATCACCAAACATCTCTTCCGTACCCACAGGCGGACTGTGGATGTACACTCACTTGAACTCTTGCCAAAATTCAGCTGGACGGTAGGATTGTACCAGACTATGGGTCAAATGTCCGAATATCGATTGCAGATGTAACAACAAGCGTAACTGATGTGCTTGCTCGGCGGTGAGGGGCTTAGAAGTTTCAGATTGGGAAGAAGTTGGTGTATCGAGGCTGCTTGTTTTCACGGGTGACTGGAAAAGAAAGGGAAAGAAAAGTGAGCAACTTATTATCATTTTCAAACAGGCCGGACGACCTCGCTTATAAGTGTGAAACGCCAAACTAACGATAATCACTTTTAGTCTAAGGAGCAAAGGTGAAGAAGCTCTTAAATCAGAAGTGAAGCATTACGGAATGTCCATAATTTGCCTTCAAATTATACGTCTTAAATCAGTATCACACACATTCCTTCAGTCGCACCTCCGTAATAGTCCAGACCTCAGCCTCTACACAGTAATTTGAGTGTTACCGTGCACATAAAAGCCGAATACAGAAGGTATGCTCATACCTAACCTGAACCGTTTGAGACGAACAGGATTAGATTCAACAACCGTGTGATTGAAAATCCACAATGTGATTGGTGAGCCAATTTATGAACTGCACCAATTTTTAAGGAGTAGTTGGTTTAAACTGTAGTCATTTCTTGTCATTATGGTTTCGTGGTAACTCACTGGTGACGACGGTCGTTTACTAATGGCGCATTTGTAGGTGAGAGTTCGGCCACAGCGACTGTTTACGTTTGAGCGGCCAGGTAACATTTAGCTCATGAAGGCATTAGCCTTGTTGTACCTACCCACTGCTGATTCGCATGAAATTACCCGCCTTCACACAGTCAAATACTCAGTGTGTTTGCAAGAGTACTAGGACTTCTGAACTCTAATAAATCGTATCATTTGCAGGAAGCATGCTGACAGCTTACCATACCGCACTCGTGTTTGATGAGCCTATCTGTCCCAGTGCATGCGGTTCAGCAATTAGTTCCAAAAGCGGCCAATCCCACATAATTTGAGCTAATTACAACGGCCAACAGGGCAGTGATGTGTCTGGAGCCCGGATAATGGGCCCTGTTAGATATGGTGCCATCACTTTCCATTTTTTCACGAGCACCATCTTAAGCAGTGGAAATTGATGGACATGTATTTCCACCAGCGAAACATTTTTAGGGATGCAAATGTGCTATTTACGAACAACGACGAGAACAGAATGAGAACAGAACAGTTTAAGAATAGTTCGCAGGTCCAGCTGTGTGAACATCGGACATTTTCCCGTAGGGGGAGACTCTAGTTCGTCTTGGTAGCAGGTAGGAATAGTTGACAGAACGCAATATTCGAAGAGTCAGTGCGAATTCAATAAAAGAGCTCAGTATTGTGTGGCGTCATATGAGTGCAAAATGATAGAAGGGGAAGCGTGGCATGAATATACAAACGAACATACTGATAGAGGTGGCTGCTTCACAGCTATTGTGAAATACAAATCAACCTATTCTAGCATGTGTTAACAGTTGTGGTTGACAGTATATTTTGTACGACAACAGAATGTATGCACAATGGCATGAAAAAAATGTATCTCCCAAAACAATACTGAAACGTTACCTACATCCGAAGAAGACTACGAGTATTGTTTGGTGACCTGCTTCTGGATTGACTCTTCACAGTTTTTCGTCACCAAGTACAACTACAGCGGAACTGTACTGCGAAAACTGCTAACATAGGAGCCAGTACTGATTGACGAGAGAGACTCATTAATTATTCACGTTAACGCTAAGCAACAGGTAACGAAAATACTTTTCGAAATGTGTTCTGAGTAAGTCGTCGAACCTAGCCTTATGCACCCACTGTCTGACCAGCAGTTCATTATTTTCCTCGCAATCTGGAAAATTTCCTTAGAAGAATTGCTTTCAGGATGGCTCAATGGGCTGCAGAAAATTGTATCGGAAAATATCACCAATGCATATGGATGAGGCATTTGACAGGCGATATCCTCAACAACATAGTGTCAACACAGGCAGCAATACATCAGTGCCTCACGCTTATACATGAACACTTTAAAACCGTGAAGAAAAAAATTAGCCCTATGCAGAAAGATAGAAAGGGAGAGCACGGGTCTAGCTACCAAGAAGTTATTTACACACTCCAACATTCAGCATCAAGGTGCATACACTTTGTAAACAAAAAACCGAGCTGAGTGAGAGTAACGCACCATTAACAAGACAGTACCCTTACGCGTTGCACTGCTCCAGGTCAGTAAGCGTACTTGTTTCACGCACAATAACACAGCCAAATAACAACACTTATACCATTGAGCCTGATTAGCTTCCACCCCACCTACACTCTTCAGCCATCGAATCTGTGAGTCTCCAGGGCCCCAGTCCGGAAGACAAACCCAACTGACAGTGGCAAACCCTTTGGTGAACGACTCCATCTTTTCACGTCAGTTCATCATCCGTTCACTGCACGCTAGTCGGTGGAAGCTTTGACAAACAGTACTCAATGTGACAGACAACTAGCTGGTATCTTTAGCACGTAGGCTAACCACATAAGTCTGTGTAAACGTAAGGATTGAACAAAAGAACTCGCTTGGTAGGCACAACCAAATATTCACTTCATAACTTCCTCGCTACTAACACGTTGGTGTCACCCGATGCGATCGACCAAATGCAGAAATCGACGATCAGATACTTGAAGATGGCTCACGTCTTCTACGTTCAACAGTCGAGTTTCACAGTGGTTAACTGGCACATCCCTCACAGGTGCCCCATACGCGCAACCATCAGGCTTAAAAGAGATGCCTCTCTGTTACCAGAGCTGCCCTAGATTAATGAACACCGCCCTATCTTCGAAGATACCAGGTCCTGTTTCATTCCCTATAGCTCTGCTATCGCTGACGACACATCCCATCTATATAAACCAGTTAAAAACCTTCGTACCTTCATTGTCTAATATTAAATCTACGCAATCATAGCAGTCTTGCAGAAGCAGGTTGCATCTGGAGGCTGCAAATCGCATTCCGAAGTATTCAACAGATTGCGAAATAGCGTTTAGCATTGTTCGTGTTACATCAAAGTTGTAAAACCTTGTCATCGGCATAATCAACGTCAATCAGCCTTTCACCAGGTAGGAAGTCCAAGCTGATATTTTGTGAGTGCTGCAGACAGTCCTCCAGTATTTCGTCTACAGCAAAATTAGACAAAAATGGTGACAGTGGATAGCTTTGACGTACACCGCCGTTCATGCTGAAATTGTCAGAGAGTTCACAGATCATAAACTGAAACGAAGTACGAGAATCACGCTCTAACAGCTGATTCCACCGAACTATCGCGATAGTGGGGCTGGTATGATGCGAGCAATCGCAGCTGAATCATTGCACACTGCTACCGTGGTGTGCAGAATTAGCTAGTGCGTGGAAACAAAGACAACAATCCTGTGACCTTTGAAAGCAATCGGATATGCAGTACATTGTGAAAGAGAAGAAATTCATGGGTTAGGCTACAATGTACCTGGCTGAATCGATTATTTAGGCAGTGGACAGACACAAAATGTTCGAATGACAGTACTCTAACGTGGTACAAAACTACGCTCCTTTACCAACTACACAGTTCAAGCCAGCGGCGTTATACTTTAAATTAAAAACCAACAGAGAAGTACAAACAACGGAGACTGATGATATGGGATCAGACTAAATTACGTTCCGGTTCGAAGGTTTGAGGGTGCGGTACAGATTGTATCACCGGTCCCGTTTTTTAACAGAAACACTTTCATTACTGGGGAGAAGGAAGAGAGGGATTCATAAGTTTCCGGAAGGCGTGCAATGAATCGTTTACGAATGGGTAGAGTAAAGGAACGGTAGTGCACGAGTAAAGAGTGGTACATGTGGTTAGTCTGGACTGGATGAACTTCTCAAATACCGTAGCCAGACAAGGTCAGTTGTTCAAGCAAACCAATATTAGTGAATGGGAATATCAACTACGTACAACATCCAATTTGTATGGTGTATACCACAACAAAATGTCTAAGCACATGAATCATTAGCACAAACAACAAAGAGAGCCAAACTAACCAGTAGCAAAATCGAAGTTCTGGAGCCAACACAAATTCATCCCTTGTCCATAAAATGACCCATGCGGGCCACGTAAAATTGAGATTACCCAGTGCTACCGGTGCAACATTATTGCTTTCATTTCAGGAAGTTGAGAGCACTTTTTCAAAAAAGCAGTTATGCAATAGCATGCTGTCACTTTGTTTTACCACATATACTCACTTTCGCTTTTTTTCAGACCTACGAACACGCGAGCTGACCACGTCCGTGCATCGGGTTGAGGAAGATGACCAACCAGAGCCCGAGGTGGGCGATCAGTGAACATGAGATTACTTCTGACCGGTGGCTTATTTCCGGACAGCAGGCCCCCCTTATACTGATATATATATATATATATATATATATATATATATANTATATATAAACTCAAAAGCCGCGCGCGAACATCACTTTGACGTGCAGACATGCACTGTAGGTCAACCGAACTCAAAGGACAAGGACAAAAACAACTGTTCAAAATGCACTTAAAATGGGTACTCCAGTAGTTTCATAAAGGCATCTATCAGAGGGTCAACAAGAACTAAACGTGCAGAATCCGAAGCGTGAACGACAATGTTATATATCCACGGCATATTTGAGGCAGCACAAAGGATGCTCCAATCACTGAACACAAGCCAAACTCAACACTCCGTTCAACTTTGGTGGATGCTAAGGATCATCTAGAACCACACGAACAGGCGTGATCTACGCGATTCCATGTATCGGGTGTGACCAACAGTGTGAAAGAGACAGGCAAACAGCTGCGCGGACGCGTCCACCAACACAAATCAGCGATGCGATGAGTCGATCCAAGATCACAAATGTGGCACCACGGCGCAGACACAGGTCACGGGGTCAGCATAGATCATGCGAAAGTGGTCGCGTGAGCAAAAACGAAAGGAGAACGGCTTGTATTGGAAGCTCCCTATTCGCGGAATTCGTCCAATCAACACGTAGATAGAGATAACCACTACGTCAGCACCGTTGACATCGAAACGAAAAACGAGCGAAGACAGACCGACATGAGAACACGGGGATTGGCAGAACAACCTCATTCCGGCGTATTTACTTGTTTGATAACGGAGCCTAGTGTGGATTTGAAACGTCACAATAAATCGTTTACCACTCAATGTGTGCCCTTTTATAAATGCTGTATATATATATATATATATATAACGCGCATTAACACATTACAAATGCCGAAGGACCCACAGTTTACACCTTGTCTTTGTCCACATACATATATATTTATATGGACACGGTGTAAATTGCAGGTCCTTTGGTATCTGTAATGTGGTAATGCACGTTTCTTGTTGGTTTGTGGGACAGAACTTATTGTGCTTCGATTGTGAACGTTGGATATTTTGCGTGCTGTCACCTGTGACTGACTCATTGGAGTACTACAGCTGCGGTTTTTGCATTAAGCGACCGTGAAGTTCCGATGACAACAGGAATGAAATTCGGCGCTTGTTGGCGAAATGGGTCTCCTAGAAAAATGAGTAGAAAAAACTATACAGGAACAAAATTTCTGATGAATTCTTATTCAGCTTCCAGTGTCTCCCCGTTAGAGGTTCGCGTAATTCTGCTGACTTGACATTTAAACAGCAATTTCACGCTTAGGTGGAATTTGCTCCTAGATACTGTAATTTGAGAACGGTGTAGAAAGTATTGTAACCCGATATGAAACAGAGCCACCAATCGAAAGAAATCACAATACAAAGCAAACAATCTAATGATCGGACTCTAGAAGAGAAGCACTTTGGTTGAGGGACCTAAGATAGATTGTGGAGATGGCCATTTCAGTGTTGTATATGGATAAACCTTAGTGGAAGTAACCCAGGAATGTATAGGCATGGATGGGCCATCAACAGAAAATGGAGCCGAGAGTAAGCATTTACGGATGACTTGAAAACCCACATCTGGCTGTTCTGTCGCTGTTGCCGGTGTTGTTGTGGAAGATACACCAGATTCGGTGGATGGAGTTTCGCCCACGATCGAACTATCCTGGGCCAGACGGAGCTCCGGTCGTGCACTCAGGACAGTGTTGCGGATAGGAATCAACGCAAACAACTGCTGCAAAATTGCATTCATGTAACATGTTGCGCCACCGTTTCGTAGGCCAACGAAATGAGAGGCGCCAGAGGCGGTGTTACATAGTGCCGGTGGTGAATAGTCCCAAGCGTAGGTAGAAAGTTGGAAATTATCTAAAAATGTGCAAAATGGGCAGCACGCTATGTTACAGGCTAAAATTTTTAAACTAAAGGCACAGGGAGTAAACGAAATCCAACCCAGTAACAAACATAACGATATAAAGAACACAAAGCTTGACGACTGCACGAGACGATTTGATCAACATCATTATCAAGGCAGTAACACAAGGGTGGTTCTTGCTGTCGCTTAACTGCCACACAACAACTACCAAAAACAACTGACATCAAAGGTGTCCACATCTTGTAAACATGTCATCCAGCATATGAACGTTCATGAGAAAACCGACCCGCACATTACAACAAATACCTCGGGGGTAAATTGACTGTTGAAGTCGATAAAACCCGTTCACATAACTGCTAACAGAACTGAGAAAGACAACATAGGTAACCCTCACTGAAGCTTCTCATATGGGCAAGTGAGTGTTTGTTCAAGATGACTAATTACCCGAATTCCAACCATCTAGGTTAGGTCAATCAGTCAGCACAATCAGTGAACGTTTAAGTAAGTGACTAAAGTCAAAGCAAAAGACAGAAGATGAACAGAATGGCCCAGGACATCTGTGTACCACTTCAAAGATTAGCAGTCCCACAGGTTAGGACGGAGGTTAATTTCAAACTGGTAGGGGATTAGAAACACACGGGGCAGACTGGACGCATAAGGCACACTTTAACGGAAACATACATAGACCTGGGTGCAGGGAGCTGGGTTAGACTTACCAGGGAAGCCGGACTGACAGAGCAGCTGAGAGATACGATGTACAGCAGATGGGTCGCGCCGAGCCAGAGATAAAAGCAAGTCAAACACTGAGGCAAGTAAATGGTTAGGCAAGGGGCCATTGTGATTCAGCAGCGGATTTGACTCATCTTGCTTGTTGGCTGGAAACAGGAGGGATTGTATAAGATCCTAGAAAATAGAGGTAAGAACCGAGTAAGATGGTGAAAAACGCATTTAGAATCATGAATAAGTTAAGTTATACGATGTGGAAACGATCACTCGGCCAACAATTTACAGGTTTAGATTGGCTGGGAAGAAAGGTAGCTTAAACTCTCAGGAGGTATCCAACAAAATCAGTTGAAGAACTACCCATAACTGAGTTTTCAATTTGATTGTGTTAAACAGAGAAAACATACTCGGGTCAACGGAGCCAAATGTGTTTGCTCGAACTCCGTATTTCCGGCCAACAACGGAGACACGTTAACATCTTGTGACGCTACTGGGGAAACTGCAGGGTGGGGACCAGGGAAGTACGACAGCGCGCTGCAAATCTGCATGTGACCGCTGAGCAGGAGATCGGGCAAAACGAGAGTGGTGTCGGAAACAGTGCTATCAACATTCGGCGAGCTAGACGCAGCGTGATCGGATGGCAACAAATGGGATCCCGGCGAGATTAAGTGGGGGCTTTGCTGATGCTTTCGTTGAGCGATCTGTGCGCATGTGAAACAGAATCAGATAGAGCGGATATATAGAATGTCGAGCAAAAATCGGTTGACTTTCACACGAGATGTGAGAACGAAACTGAATTAAACAAATAAAATCCAGGTATTCAGCTTGACCTGTAAACAAAAAAGGAACCTTTTTAGGTTCTTCCGAAACTACGACAGAGCACCTAACGAGACAGATACAAGTGCGCTGCGTTGTACGACAAACTGTAGGTCAGAAGGACTCAAATTATAGGCATAGTGTGATCAATCTGAATGCACATTTCGAACCAAATGAGAGTCACTGACTCCGGTGACAGAAAGATGGTCAAATGTGAAACCGATTGAATTGTAAGGCTCACTTCGAATTTTTAACGGCTATAGTTAACCGCTACACGGACTAGACCTATTTTCTTCCTTCGTGCCATTTCATTACATCCTTGGACGGGCCATAGTTGATCTAGATTATCTGTCTGTAGTACTTAGGTCGGTTATATGGTTTTTATAATTTGACGGATAAGTGCCTGCCAATCTAGTTTTTTTTTTAGATGGGACCCAACTGTGGAAATTCAGAGCTTCGGCTGGATTCGAACCAGCGACAAACACAGCATGCCTCAACGTGTCAAGCGTTCTACCAGCTTAACTACGAAGCTACACCGGATTCTAGCGTGAACTGTTTGAGAAATCTTGTCGGGGCAGCCGATTTCCTGGATCATTTGGTGGATTCCATATGAAACAGTGAGACGGGTGGGTTACAGAGTTCAAATGTGAAATTTCCGAGTTCCCAGTGTGGCTTCGTAACTCAACTGGTAGAGCGCTTGCCGAGTTGAGACATGCTGTGTTTGTCCCTGGTTCGAATCCAGCCGAAGCCCTGACTTTTCACAGTTGGGTCTCATCTAAAATCATGAATCTGCCACACTAATTATTAGTAAATGTAGTTTTTTGTTGTATCAAAGCCGGGACGGCAGACGATTACCAAGCCTAAAACAGACAAGCGTTCAGCTAGTATATAAGTTAAAAAATCGTCTGCGATTAGGCAACCAAAGCTAGCATGATGAAGACCTTCGAAATACATCAGCTATGTGACGGAGACAGTGCCACCGTCTCCAATCAAGAGGAACGTAATGCTTTCGGAATTCAGTGTGCCAGCGTCGTTGTAAACATCCAAGACAATGTGCCAATCGCCAGCATGAGTAATAGTCCTGGCAACCCCAAGACCATGAAAATCACGCTATATACGGTGTTAAGAAAGCTGGAAAAGCTTCTTGGTGATAAATCGACTGGCTCTGATCTAATCTCCCCGACGATTTTGACAAGATCGGCAGGAAATTTTACATAATCACTAATTGCAGTATTCAATCATCTTCTAGACCAGGACAAGCTTCTGAACACCTGGAAGGCTAGCGTCATAGCATCCATTTCCATGAAGGGTAATCGCAAAGAATCGTGCAACTACAGGTCAACTGCTTCATTACATGCTGCTACAAAAGTTTTGGAACGCACAATCGATGACCGGTTGAGGCTTCGGGTTGTACGCTGTACGTCATCGTCTGATAGCCAACATTGATTCCGAAAGGGTTTTTCATGTCCAGTTAACATGCTTGAAGCCAAATGGCAACGAACCAAAGTGACCGAGGAAAGTAGGCTAGTGGATATGTTTTTCGGGTTTAGCTGTAGTCCTTGAGAGAATCGACGACACACTTTTAGGGAAGGTTGATCAGTTTGGCGCTGATGGCACTGTGCTGTTTTGCTCCAAAGTTTCCTTCAAAGACCGAGATTTTGAAATGAAGGTTAATGGCGTATTGCCTGGTTGGCACTTCACAACCAGCGGTGTACCTTGGGATTCCACCCAAAGTACAGTTTCTCTAATTATTCGTCCTTGAACTATCACAGCTAAAGGTTCTTCCGTATTGTTACACGGAAATGATAAGAAAAGGTAGCTGAGAGAGAAAAATGTCGATGGAATGGAAAAGCTCTGATGTGTTCATGACAGTCTACTCTGATGAATCATAAAACAGACTATTATTACGCGCACATTAGTCAGTCGTCTCACGATAAATACATTTTAAAAGCCTGTGATACAGACCTACGAAGTAGCGTTTCAGAAGATCCCGATATGTCTCTAGGAGAAATTCATCGAAGCTCACAAGGGTAGGATATACAACTTTTTGCAATCCACATGGAACGATCTAGGGAAAAATCTCATGTACAAATTAAAGTCTACTCTAATTCGAGCATATGTATCTGAGCACTTGTGTTTACTTCAAAACACAAGAAGACCAGTTCTTCATAATTGCGAACGCAGCTAACTTAAACACTGTCTCCCATGTTGTGTAACAGCTCACTTGCAGTTGCAGTAATGTTTACATAGGCAAAACTAATCTACAACTGTCGCAGTAAGTTGCCGAATACATCACAATTGATGATGCAACAACCAAGACCTGGTGAACCAGCTGCTCGAAATCCTACATCATTGAATGCCAAACACTCTATGATAGCAAGTCATCAAGCAGGCGCACTTAGCTCATTTAAGATACGGTTGCGCAATCGGGACTGAAAACTGCTGGACTTCTGCAAAGAAATGCTTATTCGAACTTGAGAGTTGTGTGCAAAGAATGGGTTGAGGCAACCTTGATATGGTTCTGATACATGGGATAAGCGTATGCGCATTTGATCATCGGTTGTATACATTAGTCTAACCTAAATAATCCGTTTGTTTTACGTTTTCGGATGGCTAGGGAAAGCAAACCATAACATACTGCAGTATGCCTTTTCCCCGCATTGATGAAGCGATTAAATGAAACGATGTTTCGCATATACAAAAATATGAAATATTGTCTGAAAAAATGTCATCTAAGCGTTCAATAGGTTAGTAAATACATACACGGAAAAATAAGTACATTCGTTATGACGTGACAGTTTGACGCAACCGTCGTCCGCACAATCATGTTCCGATAAGACCTTTGTTAAAGTGACTTATTGCCTCATGCTTAGGACATAGTTACTCGATTGAGCACTTGCCAACAATGGCGTTTTGCAGAGGCCTACTTGAAGTCTTATGTTGTTCATTACATTTGTTTGCAAGCACTATCAGGGAGTGCAAAACAAACGTGATAGTTTTTTGTATGTCTGGGGGACATGGGAACAGCACAGAGCGAATTGAGTTAATGTGTAATAGGCAGACTAGTTCCTCACTGAATGACTAGATTTTCAAAAGACCATTCCGGATTCCCCTTTGTTTATTCCGTCTGTTCTTGAATTGTCGGATACTTGTTGAAAACTGATGCGGTTTTACGCCGACAACGCAATAATTATACCAAGAACGATGTGAGCTGTCTAGTCCCGCAAAACATGGGCAATCTCCTGCTATTCAACGTGAAAACGTATATGGTCAAACGCATTCGCCAGCAAAACCGTAGAAATCTCAAACTAAACGTTAACATGTGCAAAGAGAACTGGCAAAATGTTTAGGCTAGTCTACATATGGTGCCACAATGGCGGTCGAAAAACACGATACTAAATAACTAAATAAGATTTCGTAGATCACCCACTTTGTTCAGCTGCAGAATCCACCCGTATCCGAAAACAAACAAACACACGCATAGTTTCCATCTTATCTCCCACTTTCAACAAACAGGAAGAAGTTAACTGTGATCAACCTGAACCCATGTGGCGAAGTAGTGCCAAAGGATGTTAGCAAGTTGGTTGGCCGATTCGACCATGTTCGGCTCGATGACCAGTACTCACGATTAATCAGCTCATACTTGCGCTAGCTCAACGGATGTACCATGTGAATAAACCCCAGTTTTGAAAAGTTTCTGAGACTGCAAAAGCTACGAGCAACCATGAACAATGTTCAATTGATATTAAGCAAAATCTCTTATCGCTGCCAGTAACCTCAAGTTTCAGACGCTGAACACACTTGAGCTGGCTCGTGTACTTCTCATACTACTGTTTAAGGTCTGACCGATCGCACATCCTCTACAAGCATATGTATAACGATCGAGTCAGAGCGCAAAGTGGGCTACCGTGGCCTGCCGAAACTCGGTTTCGAACACATTCGACGTATTTCGGAACACAAAACCATCGACCAGCACCAACTGTGGAGGTTAATCAACCACGTGATGAAAGCTGAAAAAACACTGAAGCAGCAGACTTACACTGTTGCGCAACCACTGAGCCTCTTGAATTAGAAGAGAAGTGGCCTCCTCAAACGGAATCCAACGTGCGTGTACGTGTCGTAAGAGGAGAGCCAAGAATCGGAAGTATTGATCCGCGTAGGAAACGTGCTGGGGAACGAATTCCTACGACAGGGTAAGAGAAGGGGAAATAGGGAGTTGTGTTATACTAAGCGCTGACGGAGACGGCTTGCTATCAGAAGTGGCGTCGCGTACCGCAGAAAGACATAAACAATCAAAGCCAGAACACAGAGAAAGCAAAATAAATGACAAGGATGTATGCACATCTTCTTTTAGTGGGAACATGTGAAACCACTAGGTGATTAACGCAAAAACTGAGATTTTCAAATCAGAACATCACATAATGCTTGATGGTATGAGACACTATATTTTTAAACGCCATGTTTAGGGTCTGCTTGTATCGATGGAAGTGTTTCGGGTTACGCGGATCCAAACAAGGCAATAGATAACGCGTTTTAAGATACAATGCCCAGTTGATGTTTCATAATGGTATAATAAGCTGAGGATAGACTGGGTATCAACTCAAGATTGTGGGAAGAAAGATAGTTGAAATGGTGAGAACCGGATAGCATATATGACAATAGTAAGAGAAAGAAAACGTCTTCCTGTTTGACGCACTGTCAGAAAAGTCTAGAGCCTCCATCTCCTCAAAACCAACAGACTTCGCCAGCAAAGAAACCCGAAGAAAGACGGACTTCTTTGCTCGTCTAAACTTAGTGTACAACGATGTTGTGTGTAGAGATTAGAAAATAACCTTGAGAAAAAGTGGAATTCCCGTCACCTTCAGGAAACGCTTCAAGCAGTGCAATTGGTTGGTTGACGTTTAATCAGCATAGCTGGACAAATATTGAAATTTTGGAACACTATATTCCAAATCCAACTTTGGGTTTGGAATCTGCGGTTACGATTTACTTATCGTAACAGATATTACTTCACCTAACTTGATGTCAGTTCAATATAGCTTAGAGAGTTTCTTTAGTAGCACTCTACTTAACTAGAGCCGTTCGCATCAAACAGATCGTACTAAGACAACGGTTCAGAGAATGAAAAAGAATGCACCATACTGAAGTCCAAACAGTGCACGAGGGTTCACACTGACTGGCGTCTAAATCGAGTGGAGATCAGCAAACACCAACAGATCACAGCAGCTGGGGTGATGAAGAACAGAGATCTGGCCTCGGTGGACACAGAAGAGCATTAGTGGATAATTGTTGTCTGAACCCCAGTAAAAAGCCATTTAATGTGAGTCCTAGCTCAGCATGAGGATCCCAGTGTATTCGTGACCATCGTCTGATCCATTGCGTCCATACGAACCACTTTGGGGACTGCTGAGGATGTTAAATACCCCCTAAACTGTCCAATTAATAGGTAATGAACAGTTATTACTTTTGTAAATTCGAATTCCTCCATTTCGCGCCACTATTGCACCATCAGTTCCAGTTCTCGCTGATTTATGACCCAGGATGCTTTGCATGCGCTTAATTGAACATTATTCACAACGTCGCTCGATGAGCTATAAATACGCAAGAGCTGCGCTTGTAATTGGTCTTCGGACTGAAACAGTAAAAGCTCTCTCTGCAGACCAATGTTTTTCCTTCATAGTCTGCTTGGGTATCGGCTATTCGGGTTTATAACAGCGCGTACAATATTGTTGCGTCGTAAGGATCGTTCCAGCTCATTTGTGCGCGCTCGGTCTTTCTGTGATATAACACTTTCGTAGGGATCGTTACAGCTCGATTGCATTCGCTCGGCCGTTCCGCGTTATAACGGGAACTCTGATACAGCCTACGCTGAAACCGAACCAAAAAAATCCATTATCGAGATAAATTAATCTGAAACGGGTATAGTTCGATGACTCCATCATATAGGAGAAAAACAGCCGGGGCAATGGCTACTAACAATGAGTGACGTGGTGAAGCGTCATTTCTTCGTTCTTAGCCTCACAGAGCAGAGGAAAACCTGAAACTTTTCTACAGTACGTGACCTTACAGCCGAAAGCAGATGTGAGAGCTTGCTACTTACTCAAATGAGGACACAAAATATGGATCTAGCTTTTCATTCATAAACAGTATCACCACTATCATCCATGTAAGTGATCCCATCTACATTCTTAAGAGTCAGCTGTTGTCCACGTGCAGAAAAAACCACACTACATGGATTCTGCCCTATCTTCACCATTGATGTTCTCATAAGTCATTAAACACACGCACAAGCTGATCGAAAAACCGGAAAACAAAACAGAACGAAACAGGCGAACCTACTGGGAGAAATGTAAACAAAAGTCGAACCAGATGAACCGCCTCGTCTTCTATGGCTGCTTCACCAGTGGAATCCAGCGAGCAAAGACGGACAATCTGAAACAGGTAATGCAGTGCTGCGTGCCGTAACAGTTCGAACGGAGAGAACAGCAACACGTGTATCAGGCGTGTCCACCAATCCTCCGACTCTGGTTCGATCGGTTGAGGTTCCGGATCTCCCATTGAGCTGCTATACAGGCGTCGAGGGCGTTTGGCGTGAGGAAACAGAGCAACGCAGAACGGCAGACAGGCTAAAGACTCAATCACAATCAGACCATCACTATCGCCGTTCTGAACTGCTTGGCATATCTGTTTGGTTACAGTTGTTATCCCCGTTCGTTCCTGTCCCTGCGAGCCAGACAAAAGTGACTCAGTTTTGTCTGACGGTTTTGAAAGACTGTTAAATCTCTCTTCAAAACTAGCGTTCGAAGGCTGCGTTGCGACTGGAATGGAAAAACGAACAGCAACAGTGGCACGGTATCCGTGGTTAACTCTGATAGTCAAATGCGATATTACGAGTAAATAGTCAACACGTAGCTTGTAACGGAAAATAAATGCAAGCACACCACTATCTTTAAAAGCATCTGGGTAGCGATGTCGATAGTGGCGTGCTTTACAACCTGACAGTTGACAATCATCAACCTGGCTCAGATAGGCAGTCCAGGTTTCATGGCCCGCGACCACGTCATCGCCTGGACGAATTGCGACTCCTTCCAGTCGCCAGTAGCCGCATTGACCAGAGCGATGAAACACACACTCGGACGGCATACGGAGTATGCAGCTCAGCTAGCACAAACTATGTATTCCCACTACACCAGCAGCAAAGTCTACGATTATGTAGTACACATGTACGAATCCCCCATCTTTGGGCCCTCGATGAAGATGCGTTAAGTCAAAGGTTAGTGTATCGATGCTGGACCAATATGTGGACGCTGTGCTACTCGTCCGAGCAGACCCCGGGTTATTCAGATAAGGTTCCACGAATCAAGCGATGGGATGACACGTCCGAATCAATGAAGCCGACATCCAAATTTCCATATCTGAAGAAACGTAACCCAACGGCTACGGGCAACCTCAAGTAAACAGCAACCATCTATGACGAATACTAGGCGAACCGGTTCCGGTTGAATGGGTCAAGTTTCGGAACCGTAAGACACAGCAGAATACAGGAGTGCACGATACACCCTCCTTTTGTAGAATGGTTAATGTCTTTCCGTCATCATAGGTTGCACAAATCGGTAACCGCAACTCTGAACATGAAACTGTGACAATTGATCGCTTTACTCAGACCTTCACCAGCAGCTAACATCATCCACTAGTTCTGGTACACAAACAGTGGACGCAGACGCAGAACCCCGTCAAACTTGAAGTATTTTGCTATTTTCAGGAGTAAAGCACAGATCACATTGATCAAATGATATCGTAAATCAGTTTGAAATGTTCTGTGCTATCTTTCAATCGCTACAAATCAGAGACAAACCATAGGCATAAACGAATACACGAAGTTAGGCATCTCGGCGTAGTTCGATACCACCGAAATGCCCAGCTTCTAATGCCTCCTCCAGGAAGTTATTAATGAGACAATTAGGGAGGAAGGGTGAGAGCGGGTAAGCACAAGGAATTCTGTCGTTGACCGAAAATCGGTCCTGGCTACGAACAAAAAAATGACGTTGAGAGAGAAGGGTAAGAGAGGAGTAGGACAAAACTCGTGAAACAAATGTGATTCAAAAGTCGAACATCCAGCTTCAATATGTTTAGACGCCGTTTGCAAACAAACAACTAAGTTGCATATGAAAATACAGTGGTACCTTCGTGGTTTTCGAATAGCCACTATTTACCAAAGGTCACGTAAACAATGACTGACGAGGCAGCGACGATACGAACTCAATGTGCACCTAGTCTATCAAACGACAGAAAAGAAACAAGTAAAGATAGGCGGCATACAATGTCCACTTAAAAAAGACAGCTACAAAGGATATAGAAGTGAGGGTACCAAAGAAGTGGTTTTATATCAGCACCCCCAAATTCAATTGAGATTAAACATTTGGGACCAGGAGGACATTCGACGTAGATACTGTGCGCTGCACAATCCATAAGGTTTAAACATCATGAAACGGGTTTTGAAAAACGCGAACAAAGGTTAACTGTTTATACGAATAGTTGAGTCGCTGAACTATGGACTTCGCAAGGAAGACAAACCGACAGTCTGTACCAAAATGGTCGGAAAGGGAAGTAAAGTAAACGTATGATGCGTCTTTACCAATGAACACAATTCAGACCAATTCACAGGAAGTCGAACCTAGAGTTAAAGTTCACGGAGGCTTCTCTGCGGTTAAGCAACAGGCTTGTGTTTTCTAAGTTTCGCATTTACAATCAACAAGCAAGCCGACTGTTTCAGATAAAAAGGTAACCAACGTTTCCTCTTGCTGTTCACAAACCAGGAGCTCTTCGGAACAGAGGGTCATTTGGACAGATGAACTACCTGAAAAACGGACCTACCAAAAACATTAGGCGAAGTTCCATGCGCCGCGTTCGGTAAAGTCTGTTCCTCAATCGTCAAATCACTAGCGGATCGGTAAACTAAATCCACCAAAGTAGCCACCGCACCACAATCATCCTGATCAGGAAGCCACTGGGTTTGAATTTCTGCTGCCGTAATCTGTATGGATAACATGTGGACGATAAAGGTTCCGAGTGAAAAAAGAGAGAAAATCAGAAAGCCAATTAGGCAAACATCCCAAAGACCATATGCCAAACGTCCCTCAGATATTCTCCTCTTACAGTCAGAACATATACAGACCAAAAATCTAACGAATCACGCTCATATCATTGGATACTTCAAGTATACCATATACATGCTCCTGTAGTACTAGTCATTCAAAATACATGAATGGTAACCTCATGGTATCTATGTGACTCGAACTAAGAAAAGTTGACAGTTTCACGGAAAAAGATGAGCAGGTAGTCATCGCAATCGACACCGCGGCAACAACGATTGCTAAAGTTGTGTAGCTGCTTTAGATTATTTGTAAGGGGATTCGCTTCAGAAGGCCATTGTTGTTAAACACGCCAACAAGCAAAATCTAGATAATTAGATCTAGCAACCCAAAAAACCGACTTGTAACTGAGACGAAGGCAAAACGTATAAGACAGATTCACTGCAACATTCACTAATCACAATGAAAAAAAGACGAAAAACATCTATGCCACTGAATTTGGTTTGCTGCTAATATCACCAACATTTCCAACACGAATTCAAATGTGTCAGGACGTTTCCATACAGTGATCAGAAATCAAATTAGCTTTCAAAAAGACTTGCACATAAGCGGATAGATCACAAACTAACGTGGACTATGACATGACCTGGAAACCCAGATTCTAGATGATGACCAACGCGACTCGGACTGTTGTTGGTACCGACAAAAAATAGAACACAGCCTGCCACTGAAAAAACCAGAGAGCAAGGACAGGTGAACTCACCCGTTGTCCGATAGCCATTCGGCTGACCCAATCAGCGTGTTTCAAAGAGAAGCAAATACCACCGGAAACAGGATGGTTCGAATAAACCATCGTTTTAAGGGACTCGCACAATGGAAAGACGCGTTGGACTAGCCGGGTTAAACTGGGTTCAATGTGCACGGAAACGTCAGGTAAGGGAGTAATTGGAACGATACGGCATAAAGTGAACGCGCAGACAGTGAACAGGAGACGAAGTAGACGAGTCAGCCACAGTCGGATAAGCCGGACCACAGTGGATTGGACAGAATTAGGCAGGTGGCTGGCACATTCCTCGTGTGTTTCCGACAGAAGTGGACAGGACAATAGTAAGGGAATCGCACCCGCACGCAGTAACTGCAACTTCAGAAGAGAAATGGGAAACGTAAATGAAATTACATACAAGCAATGAGGAAAGTGCAGCTGAAACAATGCTACAATGTGAACGACAAGTGTGATAACCACGTGAAAGCTAAATCCGCGATATGGTATGGTTCACTAGCTGAAAAAACACGATATCTGAAAGTGAAAGAATACAAACACACAAGAAGCAGAAGAGAATCGTGAAGACGTAACAAACAGCTTTCAAGAGCGATGGACGCCTCTCTTTGACAACCATTGGCCAGCAGCAAAAATCTTTGTAAGAAACGGAGTCGAGTCTCTGGAGGAGCTGGATATTGACCAGACAACTATCCAGACACCTACAGCAACAATTATTTGGATCCACGTGCACTGAATTATGGCAGCTACCACAAGACTTGGCTACCGATACTACTCCGTACACACCGCGGTAAGCTTTAGCAAAACATGAGTTTGTAGTCCAAAACGACAGTACTACAATCTGCTTTTTTTTAAAAAGAGGATGCTATTTATCCTTAAGATAAATGCACATACAGGAACAACAAGTCTGCCCCCAAATTCGCGCCCAACACATTGCTAACCTAGGTTAAACTGTGAGCAAAACAGTTAGTCATGCATTGTGTACAATTCGGGATGAGGGAATATGATGACCAGCCGCCATCGCTTTACTTTCAGTGACCTGAATAATAGAAAACCCGAACAGGACTGGCGATCGTAAAGCTGGATTATTGGTTAATTCACTCAAGGTTGTAGCTACGCCGTCTTGTTTGGACATTGTTTCCTAGAAAGAGACAACCATCAAATAACCGGTATCCGAAAGCTCTTCGGAAAACAAAACAAAGCTGTAATAAAGTAAGAATTGGTTAATGAAACTTATTCGGAAACAGAAAATCTATCGTGATCGGTGCTATCCTAACATCAACTCAGCAAAATGCGAGAATCCGTGGTGGAGTCAAACATGAAACTTTGGAACTACGAACCAAAGATCTTATTAAATAGATCCCCAGCCCTGTGGTTATCGCGTGGGACGAGATGATTAATGAAACGTGTTAAGGCGCTTACCATGTCAATCGCCTCATGACAAGCAAAGCAGATCGAGCCGTTCGCGCTACGCTTCCGGCTTATATGATGCATGTAGGTTGAGTACTTTTGGGAAATTTCAAGACAAGGACAGTCCCAGTAACCGGGTTTGAGCTCAAGACCAATCAAGCAACACTACCGCGGGAACACCGAGACCAGAAACCTAGTGGATGGCGTTTCGCCTCACAATACGTGAGGTTGTCCATTCGAATCTCATGAGTCAAATCAAGGACTGGGTCTGTCATAGAAAAGTGTAGTTTGAGGGTGAGCAGACTAAAGCATTGTACAATTCCAATTTTATGACCTTGTGGTCACAGTCAGTGAACAATCGCAATCTGAGATGGGCTGCTAAACCGAATCACCTGAAACGCCACGTAAACGTTTGATGAAGGGAATCCTTCTCGATTGTTGTGACATCCATTTTTTCCCACTCAACAAACAAAATATCAAGAACTGAACGTTGCTCGACAAAATGGCGAGAATAAGAAACAAAATCGAGCGAATATCTCAGAAATATAAGCACAAAAAACCACATTGAAACTGATCGCTCTGACATTCTGCATTGGTGTTCGATTCCAGTGGAAGAGTCTACAATTAGATTCAAGAAACAGATATATCCAACAATTAAAATGAAAAAGACTAAACAGGAATCTATTTTTCTCCTCCGTAGGTTATCCGGTAACCATGAGCACTATTTTTGGTATCTGCCTTTCAATTTCGTAAATCTGGAAAATGTGTAAGTCACCGGGCACTTTAGACAAACCAGTGCATTGTTTGCCCTAATACCTACAGTTGAGGTCGGAAACATGGAACCTTTTTCATTGGTCATCTGAGTTGACTTGGGTATGATCTGTGAAACAAGATGCGATATACCTCTGGTCAAAAGTTGATCAATTACTTATCTCAAGACGGGCAATTCAATTTCCATCGACATGCTATATCCTGTGATCGATCTACCGCAGATTTACAGGAAGCGTTAACTGAGGCAAATCTGGTTAACTGCTGTGTATCCCTGACGTTGCTGGACATTGGCGAATGTAGTTATAAGGCGTGACTGAAACTAGTTGGTCACGCACGAATTAAGGTTAAGTTGGTACTTCGT
Organism: Paragonimus westermani; assembly: GCA_008508345.1. Taxonomy (NCBI): domain Eukaryota; kingdom Metazoa; phylum Platyhelminthes; class Trematoda; order Plagiorchiida; family Troglotrematidae; genus Paragonimus; species Paragonimus westermani. Next base: position 37,191 of record QNGE01002596.1, read on the forward strand.
ACGTGGTTGCTCTACTCAACTTTCAGATCACCACACCAACGTCGTATACGAAGACCTCAGGTAAGTAGACAATCATAAATCCTTGCCGTGCGTTGCGTAACAAATCTGTAAACACAAAACCCGCCTCCTCTTCTGACTGTGTTAGAGAGTGGCGATCATTCTGGGACCTGACAGGACGAGGGCTATGAGAAAATCGACTTAAGATTCACTTCTCAGATCATCGAACGCACCAGATTTCAACGGCATCATGCACGCGGCAACTACCATTCTGAACAGACTGTCCACCAACGGCAGGGGCGTAAGTATCAATTCCACATTCCCAGAGATTCATTCTCTATAGGCACTACTTTCATCAAGAAAATAAGATAGGGGCCAACCTCCGTGACTGCTTTTTAGAGCTCCATGCCAAACTTCCTTCCCGTGAAGCAGTTTTGTCAGATTTGCTGGGCAATTTCGAATGCAAGCTCGACTTGCACAGTCTACGCCTACAGAGTCCTTCCGTTGCGACTCAGTTAAGAACCTAGTTCAAAGGCTTATCGGAGACCGATAATGCCATTTCGGTCAATACAGTTCCCACCGACCCGAATCACCAAATCGGCAAGATGATTCGAGTGAATGGACCGTCAGAAAACTGGCGGCAGCTGAGTGCTTTAAGTGACTACTAATAAGTCGACAACGCGTACCCGCTTGAGGGGGTGCAAAACTCATGAAACAAGGAATTAATAAAGCGGATGCACCACCCACCAAGATATCTCCCCGGAGAACACCTGCAAATCTCTAGTAAGAGACACGTTAGATGGCCGACGATGTACTGTAGAACAATGCAATCTAAGTGTCGAAATCTCCATCAGCTGGCCAAAGAGTTTGGTGCAGAGAGAAACGTGATGAGCTTTGATTATGTGTCGCCTATGGATATAGTCAATGGGAAAAGAAAAGTTTGTCAGCATTCATTGTGGCATTTCCGGCAGTATTTTTAGGGCAAAAAGTTCACCGAGTGCATGGATCATCAATTCCATCGTTGAACACAAAACTACAAAGAATAAAGAGACAACCAGCCTGATGACACAAGATTTTACAAGAATATGATTACTTATGTGAACCCTGACCAGTGATGGTTCACTATGGAAACGTCAAACACGTAATCATGGCGACTGCCTGTTCTGCATCAGTTAGTAACACACGGCATCCACCAACTTACAGAACGCGGAACGCAGTCGCTTGCAGCAGTCTTAAGTATCAAATAACCACACTGCACTTTGCTGAGATGGGGAATGCCCATCATCGGGCAAACAAATGCAAGGCAAAAGATATGGGTTCTGATTACTTTGGGTATCATGGGAACAGATCAAGACGGTGAAAGAAGTATTGTTTATCCACTATGAACCTGTTTACACGAAAAGAACGATAATTCCCCGAGCGTGAAATCCTAACAAACCTTCGCCAAGAACAAGGACAAACGAGGGACGAATTCGAGGCGGTCACCGCATGACAACGACCTTCGTGGCCCCATTAGTGCAAAAATGTCATGTTCCGTCAATTGTGTGAAAAATGCGGCACGTTCACAAACCTCATGTGGAACGTACGTAGATTATGACTGCTAGACACCCTAACGAGTTTGTTGGCTTTGATATTACAGAGCCGCCTCTTGAGACACTTCGGAACAATTGGCGCACTTTGGTTTTGGTAGAATGCTTCACTATATGGCGTGAAGCAGTACCGCTTGTACGGGCGGATGTAACAGGAGCCATCGTCGACCGTCCGGTGTCTTCGGGGAGCCCCTGGCCATTCAAATCAAGGTTATCGTTTAGAAAGCCTCTTAGTTCGCGAATTCTTCACGTCACTATGAGTAGATAAAATGTAAACTACAGCTTATTACCTACAAAGCGATGCGCAGTTAGAAGAAACAAACCAACTTTTCAAGTGTCCTTAAGACGTCTGAAGACGGAAGCATTGATGGATGGGACTTGGCCAAACCTAAGTGCACATTAGCGTACCACAGCGAGATTGCCTTCAGATGTCCGATTGCCCAACAAATACAACGTTCAGTTACAGAGCAATTAAGCAGTCTGCTAGATACACTTGAACGAGCTCCGCAACGAAGGAAGAATTGACAAGGCACTGGAGACGGTGCTCAGTGGAGGAGGGAGTTGTGTAAAGCGCAGGAAAGACTACTTAAACGCACCCTGATTGAGGTTGAACTGGTATTTCGTGCATGATTCTGCTTAACTTCCAGATCATTACGCCAACGTCGTACACGAGGATCTCAGACAGATAATCAATTGGGCAAGGGGGATGAGTGAGTATAAACTCTTGCTGTGCGTTGCGTAATAAATCTTTGAACACAGTTTTCGCCTTCAATTCTGTTACCTAGTCGCGGTATCGCGTTTTTAAACAAAACTGACTAGAAAATAAACGAAACTCTGCTACTAAGGAGAAATGAGAAATGTGTAGAAAAGCACATTGTATTCTGAATCAACGAAAAACACTACTTCACACAGAACCACTATTCACCCAGTAATAAGTCTCAAGATGAAATGTGGATTTTCGATTAAAATGATAGCTGAACCAGCAAGTAAATGAAAATCTGTGTTGACTCGTCATCAAGGGTGAACAATCAGTCAAACGATCTACAATGAAGATTACTATGGACAACACTAACTTGATTCATGTGATCAAACAATTTTCATACCAGAAGTGACACAGAACCCGACGGTTTATGCTAACAGTTAACACGACAACGTACTGTAATGTTTACCACACGATAAGCTATCTTTTTGGTCGATAACGCCAATTTTAACGTGAATCTACCTATCAGACCTGCCAATGGAAAGCCGCAATTTTTGTGAGCACCACATAATGACTCACAAACAAATACTATCAATACGTTTCCTTAGTTTTGAAGGGTGAGATATCTGGATGGAATACTTTATACGAATTCAATGGGAAACTGGGACGATCGATCAATGGAACTGTAGAGGAAACGCCAACAATGATTAATTCATGAACTGAGTGCCACAAGAGTTGGTAGGAGGAAGGCTTTTACTTGAATACACTCGGAAGGGAAGGGTACAGAAAAGATGAATCAGGTTTGCAAGCGCTGTGTGTACGCACATTCATGTCAGCATGTTATGATAAGTGGTTTGCTCTCAGAACGATTTAATGATACTCGCACGTTACAACAAATAGCTGCTTGTACTCATAAGTCATATATGGCCCCAAGACAACAAAATGTTTTCAAAGAACAACAGCAAATTGAATCCAACGGAGATCTTTACCTTAACCACCAATTGCAATCATAATGAAGGAATGAAGTTCACGAAATAAACGGGAATAAACCCACTGGGGAAAAAACGTTTGCTTACTGTGAACTGACTGGCTTTGTGCCATGGCATCACTTTAATCAGATCACCGGACACCAATTGAGCATGCACATCGGAATTACCAGGTACAAATGTATCGTGACATTGACTGATTGCCGAAGCGGGTAAACAAAGGCTGTAGAGCACCTGCAACGTATAATACAACTCCACCAACTGGCCCAACCGGTCTGGAGAGCAACTCGTACGAGTCACATGAACGGAGGCCGTGATCAGCTGTTCCAAATGTGTGCCCTTGAGAGCCGCACGATTGGCTACGGAAGAGTGAAGAAGAACGAACACATCAGAGGAGCCAGCTGAATTCGGAGCATGGAGGAAGTTGCAATAATATTGGTGAAGTAAGACGCAGTGACTGGCAATCGCGGCTGGCTGCTCATTGTCCTATCCACAAAAGTTGCTTAAACTGAGTAAACTTTTCATATACCATTAACTTGCCACAGGCGATCTTAGTTTATTCTACGGAACGTTATGTCGGTGGCCCCAATCCCATAGTCGCATTCTCATGCTTAGTCCGAATCGATGTCTCCGGGGTCATTCACTGAAACTAAATCCATAAACAAGTCGATTACAATGCAAAAATTCAGTTTTATTCAATCTGAAGCATTTTGTCTAGTGAACAGATTCACCATGCTATTCCAAATGTTCGGGCAGTGTTGTCATCCGAACAATTTTGTAACGGTATATGACCTCCAATGTCAGTGATAGGAAGTCATCATCAATTCTATTTTCGATCATCATGTTGGGGTTGTATTTCCTCTGGTATATTTCAATTGAAATTAATAACTATATGCAGACATTATGCAGCCTTTATTCCATGACGGAAATACGCAATCATTGTAACCTTCCCCACAAGCTGCAAAAGCTTGATGACCTGAATTCCAACAGCAATACGTAAACAGGAAAGCTGTGAGGAAATGTAAGCTACATTTAGCGTATAGCAGTCTACCTCTTTTAACAACCCATCAGCAGTGGAAACACCGATTAGTTCAGTCCAACAGAGCAGCCTTGAGCATGGGGTCATTGAGCATAAATGATAGCTGGCTTGTTTCCATCTGAGATGATCACACAATCTGAACACTACTCACAAGTTGACCATCAAGATGTGAAACAGGTCCACGAAGTGAGGTCGTTAGAAGAACAAATAACGGTCACGTTCCACGAGCAAACAAACGTTGACTCAACTGCCAATCTGCACAAAATAACAATACCGAGCACTGAGCCACATGATAATCATTAGCATTGACAACAATATAACACATCCGATAGCCTGTAGTGCGTGAGTAACGTGTATAGTAGTACGAGAATCGTCGACCGGAGAATCCATTGAATCGGACGTGGCAGAGTCAAAGGCACGCCGTTGAACGATCACACTCACCTGACAAGCCGCCGTACTAAGATCATGATTTACGGTCCCAAAAACAACTCAAATCAAACATGGAACTTGCACCCTTAGTAGGCTGTCGCATATTGGTACTATACAAACTGGTGATATGGTACACGTAGTGATATTTCTTAAACGAGCATAGAAACACGGGGAATCGTACAAAGCGACCTGAAACAACCAAACACGGACTCACGGGTCGGAACAGTGACCCAGTCTGAGAGAAGACATTTTGATGTGTCTAGAGCTGATATTTGTGCGGATGTGGCTATGTCCAGTCGGAGCCGTTCAATTAATGAGCTGGGAGCTGGCATGCACAACAGAACGTCTAGCACACTGGAGAAAAGCGAGGAATTGTTTAGCTCCATCGCCAGTTTCGCCACTTGGAGCAAGAAATTGGAACGTCGTTCCGGAGAGGCTGTTTGATAGAAAACATAGCAGACAAGCATTGTTAGCACGATGTTCATGAATCGGCTTGATGAAACAAGAAATGGAACGGGAACATCACAAAATGCAAGGTCTCATCAACAACTACAAAAACAACCATATGAACTTAATACAACAGTAGCCATATAGGAGATCATGAAATTATGTAGCATGAAATGAGATGTTTGTATTCTAACCAGTTAGCCATGAGAACAATCACACAGTAATGCGAAAATTCTATACCGAAGTGATTCGTTGTCGTGGAGAAGAGCAGATGAAACGGCTGTCAATAGACATGCAACGAAGCAATATTTCATGGAAAATGGTCAGCCAATCTTTTAAAAAAAGTGGAAACATATTATTTAGAAAAGAACTTTCTGGACAACTATTTTTTCTTTATTTTACTTAGTTAAGAAAGCTTAGCGTTTGTCCGGAAGGGACCAAACACCATATCTAGAGAAGGTAATTGGGGCTTACAAGTTTGAAGCTAATGCACATAACTGAAATGTACTCGGTTGCCAAGAATGTAAAACGTTGTTTGTACACCTCCTTCTGGCTTCAGAGGGAGTTGTTTTGTCCTAAACGATGGCCGAACGACTAATATACAATAGTGCGGTAAACTTACTGAGTGAATTCACAAATTCTTAATTCTAGGAGTGCAGCCGTGCAAGTCCATGATTAATTGCAGTATCTCACGGGATATTGATGGCTCGCAAACGAAACGGTGGCGTTAAATACGTGTTTTGAAGAACACAGACCACATATAGTCCAGAAGCAACAACAGTGAGCTCTCGTATAGCATATAGGACTTACCAAGCAACCGCCATCAATTTTGTGAATTTTCCGTATTATTAAGGGTGCGTGCGGTGTGATTGCATAGCCAGACTCAGTGGAGAACCGTCACCATCATAACCGAATGATATGACGTGCACCTCCGTGAGGAAAAATTCGAGGTCGCTCAAGTGAATTGGATCAACCACAGACTGTTTGAAATATGATGAGTATTAACAATGTGGTTGAATATCAGGAAAAAAATTGGGAAATTTTTTTTCGGTGAACCTGGGAGAACAGTCAGTAAACTTACTGTGACCATATTGAAGGTAGAAAGTAGATGCACGAAATTAGCTATGCACAGTATAAAAAAGAATAACCGAGACACCGGATTCTACAAATAATCAAGATGAACATACTCAAATCAAGTTCCCCCTCCTTCGTGGAGGACCCTCCTGCCGGTTCGGTGGCGGTGCTTAAAAGCAGTTGTACATCTGGGGGAGGTTCCGCATAACAGTGCTCGACAGCAGTCGAAACTGTACTGGGGTACTCGGCACGTGAAATCACGGTATTAGCGGAAGATACTGTGGAAACACAGGATTTTGACGCATCGGCTGTCATGAGGAGCGTATGTTTGTTGAAATCGTAGGAGAACTTTGAGGAAGCAAGGACCACATTAGCTGTAAGCTTGAGCCTAAAAATGGTATATGAATACAACGTTTGAAAAAGGTGAAAGGCTCCCAAGAAACCACTACTATTACGAAAATCGGCTTTTGGTCACGACATACTACAAATAATTCACAACTGTGACCATGGCCGTCACGTTCTTACAGACTTTTCAGTTAGTCCTTTCCGGAAAGAAACACCATACTCGAGTTTCATTCTTGTAGGAGCTCGTCAGCATTACGCGAATGCTATGAAAACAATGATACCGGGTAACGTATGCTCATAGGTAAGCACGTTCAGTTCTGAACAGAAACTGACAGAAGGGTTCAGCACAGCTGTGACCGATCAACTGGTAAAAGTATGGCAGTAAAAGAATACACAAAATGCTCAAAAGCAGTTTAAAATTAAAAGTTTCACATTCTTTGCTGTTAGAGTTGTATGGTACCCACAACGGAGGTCATCATGTTCATCAATATACAATAAATGAGGATCATTCGTTTAAGATTCCGGCATTTCATCCTACAACCGTTCCGCGGTCTTGTCTGAAATTTCAAGGTTGGAGAAGAACGGTGATATTCAACATACATGTGACACATGATTCGCGATGTTGTTGAATGATGCACAGGTAAACGCTTAGAAGGGTTTGCAGAGCAGTTTTCCGTAGCAAGAAATGAGATATTGCAAATGTACAATATTAAAAAATAAGGATAGGATTTGCCGTTAGCGATGGGGTGATTTTGATCATTTTAATGCAGCACACTAAGATTCATCAGCCGGCCTTCACAATTTGCGAGGATAGTTCGCGACAGTTCGTATCCTCGAGTGACAGAATGAAGACTATCGCATCTCTGACTATTGTGTTAGCCGAGGGGTGTCAATATTACTCGAACGAGGGGAGTAGTCGTTTTCTAACGTATAAAATAATTTATTGAAAACTTTTGGTTTTCGTCCGTCAACATGAAGCTTTGTTCTATCGATTTGATCAACCACTTGCAGACGAAGGCATCAATCCGTTCTGCCAATGTCATTGAAACTGTAAGTGAATCGATAAAACACATGAAAGGCAAAATGATCAGAGGAACAACGTTTAGTGTTACTCAGACCTATTCCAGGGTTGATTACAACAGGCACAGCTCAGTTGCGGTATACGTTCAAGACAAAGCAGATTAACCTCTGTTCGCCATCAGAAGTTTAATGGAACATGTGCGCATTGCCTTATTACAAACGTTAGTGAGTGCAGAAAATGCTAGATTGTGCAACGCCGACTAATTTTCAACCTTTAAGTGCCACTTCCTTGCATTGGTAATTACTTAAATGTGTGACTCTATCATTCTTTGAGAATTTCACGTCATGGATTGAAAAGCAGACTCTTTGGACAGCAAATTCTTTCGCGCAGGATTGGAAACACGTTAATGGGAAAAGACATCAGCCTTTACTAATAAGCATGTCTATTTTGACGGTTATGAAAAAACAATGTTGTTTTGCCCACTGTGTCGAACACGCAGGCTCCACAAACGTGAAATGCTCTTCGTTCAATGGGAAACCTCTTCAAAGAAACACTTCTGCACTTTCCAAAAAGTAGTTCTCATTTGAGTAGGGCTTCCAAAGGCCTTTTCTGTTGCGACTCGAACATCAGGGATTAACGCTTACATTCTCGATAGAGTCGATGTTCACAGTTCTGTTAATCTCGAGAACGAGGTATGTGAGATTAACACAGTGACAGATAGGTAAATAACTTGAAGCGATAGATGTGGCCCGAGAAAACCATAACACCTATATCGATAAGCGGAAAGCATTTTCCATATTGGATACTAGAGCAAGTGATGCCAAAATTAGGCTAGTAAAGTTGAATTGAGAGAATCTGTTGATTAGATGGCACGTGTGGTCACTTGGCAGTGACACTTTCTCAGTCAATCAGGTCTCGTCTAGCTGTGCACAGGAAGACGGAAGCGGGAAGGAAGCTATGCAGTGTCCGAACCACAGAATCTTCTGGTGCTCTAGTCCGCTGGTTTGCACCAAAGAAGTACACCAACAACACAAAAATGAGATTTCCAGTCTTCATGAAGTGGATGTTATCAGGCCACCCAAACGCAGACAGTCGCTGTGGCCGAACTCTCACCTACAAATGCGCCATTAGTAAACGACCGTCGTCACCAGTGAGTTACCACGAAACCATAATGACAAGAAATGACTACAGTTTAAACCAACTACTCCTTAAAAATTGGTGCAGTTCATAAATTGGCTCACCAATCACATTGTGGATTTTCAATCACACGGTTGTTGAATCTAATCCTGTTCGTCTCAAACGGTTCAGGTTAGGTATGAGCATACCTTCTGTATTCGGCTTTTATGTGCACGGTAACACTCAAATTACTGTGTAGAGGCTGAGGTCTGGACTATTACGGAGGTGCGACTGAAGGAATGTGTGTCATACTGATTTAAGACGTATAATTTGAAGGCAAATTATGGGCAGTCCGTAATGCTTCACTTCCGACTTAAGAGCTTTTTCACCTTTGTTCCTTAGGCTAAATGTGATTATCGTTAGTTTGGTGTTTCACACTTATAAGTGAGGTCGTTCGACCTGCTTGGGAATAGCACTTTAAAGAATATGTACCGACCTACTAACGTCAATGCCGTTGCCATGGAAATCAGTCTTACTTTTTGTGGGTCGTTTGAAACCATTTTCGGTCTAGCATAATTTCACCTCAAAGTGCATCAGCGAATGTATGTCTCTTCATTGCTTAAACTGCTACCCCCTAGTTTACTCTTCAATTCTGAAGAAAGACTTTAAGCAATTAGGGGAGACCTATGAACTTAGGGGCTCAATGTTGTAACACTAAACAAACATTTCACCAATGTCATTGTTGAATCTCATCTGAAAGCGTGTACGCAGTTTATGAAGAAGATATTCCGAGAGATAACAATTATCCGCCCCTCCAGGGTTATCAATAACCTTTGTTCAATAGTGTAGCAATTTCTAAAAAGAGGCTCCGTTACGCTTGTATTCAAGCATATAATTTTTCAGCAATTTCATGCCTATCGAGAATCCAGGCGAAAGCAAAACCCATTTGTTCTGGTGCGTATAAACTACTCGATGGTTTGCTCATGCACCATCTACGTCAAAATATCAAGGTCCCATTTTCATACCAATCATAGTAGCACAGTTTTATTCATTATTATGGCTTATTTTGTAATAGTTCTTATAACTGAACCTTTAATTTTCCGAATGTTCAATGTAATCTAACGAATAGAGTGCACAACCTTAAAATCGCTCACAGCAAAACGTGATTGTGCGCTTAAATACAGTAATTCAGTGGTGTCCAAAGTGGCGCAGCGACCAACATGACAGCGTAAGCCGGAATTCAAATTCGGACTGCGGTAAGGATAGGAACCATCGTCATTTTGCAACATGCGACTTTTAGGAATACACAGAGCACGCCTTTGAACTAGGTGAAGCAATACTTGACTGAATGAGCATCCCGCTCCAAAATGTCCTCCTGCTTTCCACTGCATTTCATGAAATCTGATCTGTTTCTATTTACTATATACCCCAGAGATCAAGTTCGTTTATGAGGTTTGGTTTTTCTGTGGCTTAATACACTAGGTGAGGCGGTGGCTGCTGTTTGACTAGATAAAAGCAACGGAATGGGCCAGTGAAAGCTGTCCTACAGATGACGCTTTGCTCTCGATTAAAGATCAATTGTTTGACTGCAAATAGCGGGTACTTCGAAGTTGAACGCTTGAATAGTCAGCTATTTTTGGTAGTCAGCACCCGCCTGTCCACCTCGTGTGATCCCTAATTAGGATTTGGTTTTCGTTCCATGGTTGTACGACAGTTGAGAGTCAACATGAGACACCGGTGTGTTGCAACCTATGACGTGGAGGACTTATTGACATCACCATAATGGTATTCAGATTGGGCAACAAGCACTCAGTATGGAACGGTTTGAACATGAAAAAGTAAGCCTGTGTTTGAAGAACTGAAATGAGAAAATTAAGGCAAATGGCGTCAGTAACGTGTTGAACGTGACGACCGCTCACGTTGGTGGTTCAGATCCGATCCCGGCTTGGTGATGGTAGTCAACCAGGAACCCCGTGGGCCAGTGATCGAACAACGGCAACAGGCTGAACACTAGTTGGCTATCAGCTGCTGGGTCCAGCAGACAGTTTGATAGGTTGTTACTGAGGGAGAAAAACAATCCGGGCGTGTTTGTCTGCTGCCGATCCGCATGGTTTACGTACAGATCCAGATTATAGTGTTGCAAGTCCGCAACGGGCAAATCTGAGGAAATGGATCTGGCACGGAGCGCGCGCAGTCTGAAGGAGAGTAGCTGAGATCGAAGCTCACCGACGGTCATATTGGCGTGAGCCACGAACAAAATTGTGTTCGGCGCTTGGTTATCCACCAAAGCATTGCCAAGAGCATCGGCTGAGGGAATAGGTGAGGGCGGTAGTGAGTTGGAGTCTAGATGACCATGAGAGTCGGTTGGCGGTAAACCAAAAGTTACCGTGAAAACGATCGAGGATCCCATCCACGCACTAAAAAAGAAATACATTGTAGAAAATAAGGGGGAAGAATGAAATGACATCAGATCTTGAAGATTTAAACGAGATCAAATGTACGGCCTTAAGTTGTAGAAGTGAAATGGTTGTTGTGCGGTATGTATGTCCACATAGACTAGCCCGATCGCTAATCTCAGCCAACATGGTCTTCACTACACTGGTTTAGGGGAACAATGCAATCCGGCATATTCCGTGTTAACAAGCTTAGTACCAACAAAAAAATTTCATCCGAACACAAGATCAAAAATACTGTCCATGAAGAAGCCGGACAAAACAGAGATGATTAGGAACCCTAGTGGACATCTAAGCCAAGCACATGTTAATTTTCACATAGTGTAGAATGCACACATACGAATCCAAGCAGAAGTGTTCCGGATAGTAAATTCACTGACAGGTGATCTTTCGAATGCCCAAACTGATGAGCCAGTTCGGATGAATTGTGCGATTTAATATCAAAGGAAAAACCTACAAAGAGCCTACAGTCGACGAATGGAACAAATGTGCAACAAGCACATCGACCGGCTGAGTCACCGACTGCTGTTCGACTCACCGCTTTAACGGTAACTTTTGAGCGACTCTGACGCATTTTTCGGTCGCGTTCTCGGCCATTCGTAGACAATGTCGTAAGAGTTGGATAACTCGAGCCACACGTTCTATAGTACGACAGAGATCCGCCGAAGAAAGATCCGTCCCGCTGTTCAGCAGTAAACGAATCTGTAACACAACAGCAAGAAGTGGTAGTAAGCTAAGTACGTCATTAACTACTGACACACACACAACCAAATATTGAACAACTGCTGCAGAGCCCGACAATAACGAGGGCAGTTGAAGACTCAAGAACTGCTACAATGGAATGCAAGGGTTGATCGTGTCAACAGTCGAGTAGACCAATCGAGAAGCTTCTAGTTTTGCAGGCGATATCCAGTTTGTCTCCGACAAAACGGTCAAATTCCAACAACGGATGGCGACAACGGAATGTAAGCTCCAGCAACCTACAGCGAATCACAGATGTCTACGACGGCATAGTTCATGTGATAACGGAGTGCATGATTTCGGTTAGAAATGGACAGGTTATGTGTAGCACTCAGCTCGCATGGATAGGGCACGTACAGAACTCTCTCTCATAACTGCTTAACTTCCACGAACCTTGAATGCATAAGGCAAATTGTTTTGCTGAGGGCTTTCCAGTAAACGTTGTTTACCGGCCATTGGTCTGGCGACCACTTCTCAATCGACCATACGTATGGTATTCGCGAGTTCCTTCCAATTGAAGAGTAACTGCAGTTATGTAATCCTTGGAATCCTTCGGTCAGAATCAGACTAAGTTAGGCAGCAAATACTGAGTGACGGCCTGAATGCACATATAGAGATGGATCAATGGGCTGCGGCAGTCTAATTTTGAAATGCTTCCTCATTTTATGGTGGAAGTATTGCGCCAAATCTTCCTGACTCCAATCAATGACATTGTGATCCAGAAGTACAGCCGATTCGGTTGTCGACTATTCCATTTGAAATGGACATGGTATCAACCTGAGGTGTGAGAATACTAAGGTCAACAGGGAATAGCTTCTTTTGGACTTTCTATTTAAAGTCAAACAGCAATTCGTCAGTATGTCACCTGCAGTCCAATCGACCATCAAATGCTTAATCTATGAAGGTCAACAGGCCAAACACGTTAGAACTGTGTTGAGAGTTGGGTAAACTAATGAGGGTGATACACAGAGATAAATGAGATATGTAGTACCGCTGAACGATGGGCATTTATCGAGGGTTACATACACAATGGCCATCAACAAGCCAACAACAATAATACCATATTATATATTCGGGGGGGGGGAGTGCGTACTGTGATAACGCACGTACGCAACAGAGAAAGAACCGGAGCGAGGACAAAACATTTTACACACGTATCGGATACGTGCAATCAGTGTTGCGAATCACGTGTTCATTCTTAATTCAAGTACTATACATGACACAGTCCCGGTATCCTCAAAAATAAATCGACGGATGAGTCATGAAGTAGGAACCACAGGGGTAATAAACTATTTTGACCTCACAACTTAGTTTCATGATTCTTAGGTGAAATTAGTTTGTTGCAAATTGATTGATTATAGAGATAAGCGTTTGGTGAGGATCCTTTCATCGCCTTTCCTGAGAAAGCATGTTATGCTATCTGTGGCCGAGCTGCTGCATGTAAAACCCTATGTAACGTTCTCACCTTTTCTCTCAAGAATCGTGATCGAATGTTAATCTCGGATGTGAGTCCTAAAAAACTAATTAAGCAAGGTGATACGATAAGTGTTTAATGCGATTATGATCGGGTAATCGAATAGGCACTAAGGTAAGCAGGTGAGAAGATGGAATGACGTAAAGTTTATCTTAGTAGGACACGGCAATAGCACGGCGTGCCGTCTTGTGATTTTGGAAGGTCATGCTTGCAAGTAAGATCTTGTGGCTCGAAACATGGGGTCAACAAAGTCCAATTAACTCCTTACAGCGGACCAAATAGCAACCCATATAAGGGAACTGAATAAACACATCCTGGATCTTCTGGAAGCAAACTTTTCAGTCAACCTCCTGAGGAGGAATCGACTCATTAATCGGCCTTCCATATTCCACTAAACTTCCGAGTGTTCGTACACTCGTCGTACAACATGCCCAACTCGATTAAATTGTGACGAATGAAGTCAACGCATGGGGTAAAATGAGGAAATGGTTAGAGGGATGTCGAATATACAGCACAGGTGGTCATGTTAACAGCGCAATCCATAACAAAGGTGTCGATATTTTTTATTTATTCTGTGAGAGTAGATGTTTTTTAACGCACACAAGAGAGTAGAGTGCAGCAAATCTGACGCAAATGGACTTCCCATAAAAAACGGATATGTATGGCCACAACGATAAAAATTACCGAGTCAGTGCTCCAATCAAGAGCTTAGTGCTGCACACTACAATAAACGAATGGAGCCAGAAGAGTTTGAAACCAACTTTCAACGCGACTATCTTGTGTTTAGCCACAAACTCACAGCTGTCCATGATGATGACCGTGGACTAGGACGAACTAATTAATATCGATTTGTTCGAAGCAGGACAATTCACATAGAGACGACTGTCACCGAAAACCAACATTGAACTTACACTTTGTCCATGGGTAGACTATTTCAAATGATCATAGAGTGAGGTAAGCAGTGACAACCCCCAAATCTTATTCGAACACTCTGATATGGGATACGTAAAGATGACGAATAGGCAGACAAAAGCGACACACCGTATCAACCTCCGCAGCACACGAGTGGACAAGAAGAGGGGAGTGATTTGTGTGTAACTTGTCAACATTTTGTCACTGTACATGAACACAGTCGTCAGATTGTAAATATGCACTGACAACGGCTACAACCGTAAAACACATCACGGTGCTTATTTTCAAACATACATTCCACGATTAGTTTCACCCCCATGAGGACTTAGCAGGCAGATATAATCTGAGTGGGGTTCGAACCCGCAATTTTACGAGTGATGAGTTGAAAATCTGGTCCGCTCGGCTCCTATCAGCATCCACTGGCAGTAACGGGGTAGAAACAAGTCACACGTGTTATTGACCGCCGTCACAAGTAGTTTGAGGATTAACATCACGAAGAATATGTAGAGGACTTGGTCGTATCACTCGATGAACACGCACTGACTGCATACATACGAGCAGTTCATTCAGTCGTTGGTCACGTGCGATTCCTGTGCATGTGACTTCCTCAATAAAATTCCATCGATTTGGCATGCAGACCGACAGAATACAACCAACAGAAGTCTGAAGGGCCGGTATGGACGGTGAATTAGGTGAAGGTGTAATGCTTAAGGCATTATCAAACAATGAGGGAGCATGAGCAAATCACTGGAAGCGATCACCCATTAAAAGCCAACAGTGTTCAACAATGCGCGGTGTTCGGTATACCATATACAGCCAAGCAGACTTGTGTGGAAGTTGAACAAGCAAATAATCGTCGGTGTTCAGCGAAGGTACATTAAGTGAACGATACTAAAAGGTGAGTGGAGTTACATAAACGGTGTTAACCGACCCAATACTTTCTGTTCACTAAAACATGAGATAAACGCTCGGTCTGGTGAGAAGAAAACACCAACCGTATCAAAATCCGCACGCAACCGAGTGAGACAGTGAAGAACCAAGTCCTCGTGCAACTCTGCCTGCCGGGGGATCAGACGTGTCGTCAGGTTTGAGTACAAGTGCTCGAGTAATTGCATTGCCTGCGAAGCAACCGCATCTGGTGCATCCAGAAGCAGGCGCCACAGATGATCCAGACCGCGCAGTTCCGCATGGTCCATGAGAACGTGGAATTGATCCGGACCGGAGTTCAAACTTGTGGAGGTCACAGTCGGACAGTCGATTAGGAAACCACAATCCAAATTGACGCGGTAGAAAATGACTTGAAACAACCTGTTTCGAAATAATGAGAAAGCAGAGAACGAACGAAAATAATGAGCGCGTTCAGCTAACTCAGGCCGTCCACACTAACAATGGCTAGGAATAATCCAGAAAACTTTAACCGAAAAAAGGACTGTATAAAATGAGATGAAATGAAATAGCAAATGATGCTTTTGGCACAAGCACACGAATGATGGCGGAATGTCGACGACATGAGTGATCACGCAATCCAGTCACCTAAGCGTGGATCAGGTGTAAGATATCCACACCAAATTTAGTATGAATAAAATCAAACAGTTTGAGTGTTGTGTTCAACATGTTGGTGATAAGTAGACTGAGAATAACACAACGTTAGGAGCAAGTTGTAATACTCTACGCTCCAACCACCTTGAGTGGCTGGAACTTAGAGTATTACAACTTGCTCCTAATGTTGTGCTATCCTCAATGTGTTTATGAATAAAGTAGATCAAGGTTTTAATAATTCGGAGGGTATGGGATGGCTTTAGAAGATGAGGGAACTCGAATTATCAGCCTCTGTATTACAGACGATGCTCCACTGGAAGCAGACATAACCATCGTGCTTGAATCGTAAACAGTTCCAAGACCCAAGCCTCTCATACCTCCCTGTTTCAAAGGAAACGTGAACAATTGCTATGCACAGAACTGGCAACACTATTTCAATCGATTTCAGATAAGAACTGAATGACTGGCGCTTATCAACATCCATTTTCATTTCCAAACTACAGTTTATTTCTCTCTTTAAGCAAACTACAGCTGATATCTACGGTAGCGCGGTTTGGTCGTGATGTGTTATAAGCCCATCAGGGAACACCACACGTTTGTGATTGGAAAGAGTATGCGAAATATCATCTAGATCACAACTGCCTTCGTTTTGTATCCTTTAAAATCATGGTACATTAGAATTTAGGGCCTTTTCAAGCTACCACGGCCACCACATTGAGGACTTTTGGCATTATGTTGTCCACGTTCGCCCACTTATTTGGTAGTTTTCTGAGTTCTGGTTGCTTCATTTGGTGCGATGGCAGGACAACGAGTTTACAGATTTCAGTCTGTTATCCACCGTACTGGCCTCGAACAGGAACAGATTAGAAATGAATGCTCCGTGAGTGCACACAGAAACCTACGGTTGTTGTTCTAAAATGTAATATCAAGTCACAGACAGATAGAAGCGTGGAGGCGTTGATTGACGAAAGACGACAAAATAATTAACAGGGACATATAGGGACAACGTTATAGGAAAAAACAAGCGAAATGAGCGAACGAGTCAACTGAAATATACCGACCGCAGAACACCAACATGGGTAGGAAGTTCAGAAGAAATGGAGGATATGGAAGCGAATTTAAAACAATTGTGACAATGTGGTGATAGGAGAATGAGTACACAACAGGGATCTGCTGCTTGACCCTGGTCTATTGAGTTCAACGAAACTATTCGTTTAATATCAAGACTTCTGAGGAACACAACATTTAATCATGAAAAAGGTGCACGGCTTTGGAATTATTCCTCAACATCTGATAAACAGATGAATAGATGAATAGGTAAGCCGATGTTTTGGAGTTTACATCCGGTTAGAACCTACGATAAGTCACGTGGATCTTTGCTTAAACAAAAGCAAACATATTAAGCAGGTTCATGACAGACACTAGAACAATTACAGTAACTAGATTTGAAAGATCCAGGACTTACAACATTCCAGACGGTGTCATATGAACTGGATCGACTCGAAGCACCTGTTTTTCGAAGAAGCATGCCAAGTCCTGTGAATGAATAGTATCCACAGGCAACAAACTGAACCAATGGAAACACAATTCACGATCCTCCACGAAGACCAGTGAATGTGGCTGGGTTTCGTCCACATCGAGCATCAAGCTAGACCAGACTTTTTGCATCCATTCTAACCGGAAATGGAAGGCACCTTCGGAGAGCAAATAGCGAATGAACTCCAACAGTTCTTTGACTTCAACATGCAATGAAATAGGTCTAGTGCGAGAAGGTTCTAGTTCTGATGCAGGGAATTTCGAGAGGGAATGGACATTGGGAGAGAAGAATAGAGGCACTAATTTGATTAAGACGTTCTAAATAAGCACACGTGGTAAAACAAATGGAAAAGGATAACCGAAGTATCATCTTTTACACCTTACAGAGGCGGTTTTTCAAATCGTGGTGTTGTGGCTAACTCAACTTATAACGATTCACCAGTTCCGTGGCTTAATTTACAGCAGTACCTCGTCATCCCATTTCAATTGTCATGACGTGTAGTTGTAGTAGATTCATTCAAACCAATGGAATACATCGGACCGGTGTGGTTAGAAAAAATGCTGGCTGTAGAGACAGTTATCGATTTCACCAATATCGTTTTGGCAGATGGTGGATTACCATTTTACCCAAAAATCAAGCAGGCAAAAATATGTACTACAAAAAATTAAGAAGGTTTACCCTTAGAAGGACTCAGCGTTGCGAATTGTGTCATGGATATGTGGAATAATTAAAGGTTGAGCTAACCACAGTAGTACTGTTGTGACCACAAAAGACGTTTGGCTTGCGAAGTCTCGTCTTCCTAACGCTGACACCTGCCCTTCAGTTCCCGAATGTACGCACTATGTTGCTCACGGACGAAGCTGCCTGTCATACAACAGTACGATGGAAACCAAGTTACCAAACTAGCGAGAAATGAAGTGAGAAGAGAATAGAACCAACTTAGGATGGTCAGCAGCACACTGCCAGATCAGTTGTTCTCCATTGCTCGGGAACGCGGGCACAGATGGTTGGACCATCACAGCAGAAATAGCCATGCTAATATCAACACACACCGCTGTCCACGTCAACACCCGACTGGTGATGCATCTTCAAGTCAACAGTTCGGAATCGTTGCAACCCGGCTGTGCTTCTTGTCTCATCACTGAGTTCTTATGCTATGTGTGTTGAGTAGTTGAGCAAACAACACAACCCGTAGTGTTTCCCCTGGAGGATTCGACGGATTATTCAGAGACGGAACAAGCGTTTGGTATTTCACGGGTTGTATTCAACTAAAATTTCATTACAACTTCCCTATTATCTGAAAAGAAAAGAAGGCGTACGCGTCGTCCGGCCAGTAGCAGAAATATCCGTTTGGTAACGAGTATAATTTTTTTTATCATTGTGTAAACAACAGAGTTGAACAGAAATAGACAGAGATCAAGTCTGATACGATGTCCTATCACATAACTACGGTGAGTGTCGGTGAGATAAATTATGTGCACATTCGTGTACAGAATTCAATATAGTGTACGTGTTGACCCGGCATGTTTTCCGCATCTTCTCTTTCCATGTTTTCTGGCAGTGTACACACTCTCACGCTAGGCAATAAGTTAACTATCCATGTACCTAAATATAACCAATAAGTGGCTAGGCGGAATTGGTAAACGTGAAGAGCGATTCAACTGTGCAAAATCCGAACTTCACCCAAACGAATTAACAAATAACCCCGGTATTAGTTCGAAGCGAACTTGGTTGTGCGTTCAGAGATGACAGTTGGGTTGCAAATGATGTGAGATAAAAGATGCGGTGCTCAATACAGTGAACTCATGAGAACGTCCACATCCAGGTTGTGACAGTAATGGAAGTTAGGAGCGAAATCTAAATCTGGAAATTTTCATCGAAAAGGAACCTACTAGAAAATCACCGTAAACACGAAACCTGCGTTCAAATGTGTTATGTTTGATTCATAACGCGGCAGTCCCCGTTAATTGCGCTCAAGAAAAATCAAAAGACGGGTCCAAAAGCAACTTTTTTCCACTCCAACAACATGTGTGGCAAGGAGAAAATTGCAAGGTATTTATAGGGTGCATAGCGACCTACAAACAGTCTCGAATCCGAAATTCGAACGACAGACATCAAAAAAGTAGTTAAGATCACTAACACACCAATGAACATATCGGAATAAAGGCCGAATAGGTAAAACAAAGCGAAGGTTACCTGTCGACTATTCATGACATTTCCGCTTGTTCTGATTGGATGGACGGAAAAAATGGACTTTTCTAACAAATCCCTGGAATTGTATTACCGATAAGTAATTTGACAGATTTCACAAGTTAGAAGAGACGTGATTGTGAAAATTTTGGACTTCAGCAAGTTTCTTATGATAACTAATATAAGAAGGCCTCCGCGAGCACACACGGGCACACAATGACAGCTCATTGGAGGGAACAAATAGAAATTGCGAACGTAGCCAAGTACCAACATTTGAGCAGTACAGAACACATACGTGATCCGAGCTGCTGTGAGGTAACCGCGAAGTAGAGTCTGAAAAAGTCAGTCTGATTTACCTGGAAAAATAGACTGCGAGAGACAGTATGGTATTGTACACATACAAATGATCAACAGTCAGATAGGTTGACAAAAGGATAGAAAAACAGTACAACCTGCAGCTGTTCGACACAATACACACACTCAGCTTCAAAAATGGAAGATTCACTCATGGTTGCTGAAACGTATAGTTATACGACTACACATATGACAGCGAAAACACAAAAGAGCCCGCATACCAAACAACAGTTCCACACGCCACGCCACCAGAGGAGGGTATTAGAAATGAGGCTGCGATACTCGCTGGCAAAATGAGGAGGAAAGAAATAACTTACTGGCATCCTTACATTCCAAACAAGCACGATGTTCACGAATAACGGCCATGCACTCAGCCACGTTGTTAACCGCAACTTCGAGAAGTTGATGCTTATTGTCTAATTCTTGTATGTCCCTCATACGGGGATTACACAGTCCGTACGGCGGTTGCGAGCTGTACTGTTTCTGAAACCAGAGACCAGAAACACTGTCAGGCAGTTGTGTGTTGAAATAGTGGGGTAGAAATTACACATTGCAACAAATACAGTGATCCAAGACAAAAAATTGTCGTACCCATGTTCGATTTTAGGCATGACCAGATTGCCTTGTAAATCGAAACTCGGCTATAGAGGGTTAAAACGAGTGTTTGTGGATTAGAAGTCACTGACACCTACAACCAAGTGGCCAATATCAATGGACTAGTAGGGTGAGTGATAACAGGGCACACGAACAAAGTATGCTGTCGGCAAACGGTTGCTTCTCCAAAATACACAAAGGTCAGCTACAAAACTGTTTAGTTTAACCAAGTCAGATCCTATAAGTAAACTGATTCCGTGAACGGCCTAGCCATGCGCACATACATAGGGGCGTGCTCACCTCCACCTCCATATATTCTGTGCCGCAGAATGTTTAATTAATGAACCGACTGGAACATGATGAATCACTTACGAATGCACACGGGAAGGTTACTGCGCTTGAGTCACCACGCATCTGTACACTACAGAAAGAGCTATTTCGGGATGTCAAATAAAGTGATGAATGAACTAGTGACATCCATCTGCTGATGTGTTTGGTGATGGAAAAGAACCGAGTTCAAACCAAGTGAAGCAGATGGTGCAATCAGAGTGAGAAGATGAGCTAGCAACCAATCTGGAAAGCGTTCATCGATGTGAATGTACGGGGATCAAGTGGCGCAACCTGTGTAGCACACAGAAAATCCAGAAAAAGACTGTAAATTACGTACGATGTGATTTGATCACTTCGGATCCTCCTATATTCCGTTGCATTCCGTTGCATTACACAGTAGCATAACAGAATCGGGAAGCGCCAGACTTCAGGTGGTGTTTTAAGTGTCTGACGAAAGGACCGCCCATGAACGGTGAACGCCTATTTCATACCGTAAATTCATTTGACGAGGCGGAACAATTTGAAAGTAAAAAGACTTCTTAATTAGTGCAATACCACATAAACCTAACTGACCGAACCGATCACGAATGGTATTACTAACCCAGAATAAACACGGAGGAACAAATTTGGATGATTACTAAAGACGACATAGTGTGTGCTGTTGATGAATCGAGCAAGTGCGATGAAAATATCCAAAGTTCGACTCAATAAACCACGGATTACAAATAGGTGGTCTGAAAAACCTTCTGCACTCTCTTGTGAGTCAAGTCTGTTCGGTTCTGAGTACTTGAACCGGAAAGCATCTGCTGCAAACGGGAGGGGACGATTTTCACAACGGAGCCGGAAAACAATAGCACATAGACCACTGAACCAAAATATTTCTAGCCTCCAGATAGTGAGTTACCAGATGTGTGATCTGAAGTTCCGAACTTTGTTTGCTCGTTAAATTTCAGGAGGAGAGGAATAACGTAGCCGGTGGATTGAACAGGAAACAACCGTATGGTGGGTAGTCAGTCTTATAACCACTGTTCAGCCACATTGCGCTCAACATACGTATGATCTTCATGTTCAAGGTGGTACCTCTCTAATGACTGTCATCACTCATAGTGCAGACACTTGTTCGACATCGAGTACACTCGAGTTAGGTTGTGATGAAAGGCATAATCTGGTAGACCGATTGAAAACGAACAATTCGGCAGTCCAACTTCTTCGAATCTACGACGCATGCATTGTGCTGGGCACTTAAAATCTACGTGTACAAATTTAAATTTAGATGAGAGTTCAATTTGTAGCTGCGTTCCAATTGTTTTTTTTTGCGATGGATGACCAAGTCGGAGACGCAATGATCTCAACACTCAGTAGAATACCTGGACGCGGTGGTGAGATATGGTTAAAGTCCACAGTAGATGGATTACGAACAAGAGCGAGCGAACGGATCATCACACAACAAAATCGGACCAACGGCCGAGAAATTATGAGCATCAGCCAAACGCACGGAACCAGGCATGTGTGCACGTGACGTGTAAATGGAAACCTTATTGGGTGGTATAATGGAATTCCGATTCATAAACGACAGCGCGCGTGTAGCGAAAAAAAGCGCGCGATTTGGACAGTACAGATTTCGTTTTACCGAACTATTTCTCGTTACAATATTACGCTAATTTTAGTTGCTAGTTCTCTTGCAAGCTGTTTTCGTAAACAACTGTCAGAATACACCACGACCAGATAACTTTCAAACAGAAGCACCTAACGGATGCGGTAGAAAAAGTGGACAATGGATTCAATACTGCGTGTTGTTACCTCGTTCACTGATTATCTCACCAACACGTCAAGTTGCAACTTCGGCCGCATTATCTATTTATTTATCTCTCTCTCTCTCTCTCTATATATATATATATACAATGGGCTAGAAAACAGCATAAAGTGGGCAATATGTGACAAATGATCAGAATATTGTCCTAAGTTATTGGGTTGTTTTGTAGTTACCGACATTGAAACGGCGGTCACAGATAAGGTCGACGGTGTTTGCATCTAATCAACAGACCAGCCACTGGAACTGTTGGGGAGAGGCTGTTTCCTCTATTTGCCGAGAGAATTAGAGTTTTCATTTTTGACAATCTGGGTGCTCGTCATTACGTTTGATTTTCAGGTTGGGGTTTTACATCTGATTGGTCCGTAAGGTGATCCAGCCCCAAGGTCACCAAAACCTTATAAACAGCGGAAATTGTGTTCCTTACTTTTGCCCTTGGTTTGTTGTGATATCGTCAATGATGGTAACACTGCTCGCGGTCCTCTACGTTCGTTAATGCATTTCCTCCTTGGGGACGTAACAGAAACAGGCAAGTCCAACATCTTATGTCGGACCATTCGACCACCCTCCATACATAAGACTTGATATCAGCGCACTGTAAGAGCCAGTTACTCATCTCAGGGAATCGGGACAACCTCGACTTTGAGATCCTGAAATATGCTTCCCAAGCGTACATTGTTTGCGACGGTCAACTCACTACACCCATCCATCTCTAATGCTGTCATTCGTGAATGGAAACCCCAGCGCCTTGAGCAACGGCATTTATAAGCTCCTTAATTTATGGCTACTTTTCTGATTTCTCAATCTGAAGACTTTCACCACGCTTAGGTAATTAAAGAAGCATTAATCTACGTACGGTTATTTTACACAGTGCCATACGATCTACTGGGACTTCACCTTAGGGTTGTATATATGAGGATAGGCATGAAGGCTTCGTTAGAAATCCCTTCCATGTTTCGGTTGTAATATTTATTTTGTATATGTACATATATATATTCCATTTCTTATTTGTACGACAGATAGACATCAGTACCAGCCACTGATATATGGAAACAGGAAGGTTTCTTAGGCAGCAAGGTATTAGGCTCCAGTTATATCTGTGATGTGCACAAGGGAGCTGAAAACTGGCATAGCTTATGCAGCGTCAGTCCAGTGGCAAATAAACTCACCGCCGTACCCATAAAGAGTAGTCGATTAATCAGCAAATTTTTCAGTTGCTGTTTACCCTGTCATGCCACTACTGAGCCTTGTAGCACAAATTCTTAGCCACATATGTTACGCGAATAACCGTGTACATGTTACCAGATCGCTCTAACTGGTCCCGCTAGAATTGCTGTTAGCAAATAGCTGCAAACGCAGCTAAAAAGAAACAATTACTTGTATACCAATGCGAAACGCATCTCACCACAAACTATTTCGTTGATGAGCCACTTGACTTGAGTGCACCGAGTAAAAATTAAGCAAGCATAGCATGAAAGATTGCTCCAAACTTGCTGAATTCGTGGATACTTCAAGTGTTCGGGACGAATCGGTGTGTTTATGACATGGTGTGGTATCTTAGCAACACATGTTCTACTGCTAATGATAGAATGAATTTGGTTCTAACGTTGTCGTTGCGTGGTGGTTGTATGGTGGACGACACTTTACTATCCACACGTTTGTATTCTCGTGGTCGCATAGCAACTATGTATCAACCACAAATATACAGTTGTCAATTTCAGGAATTAGATTCGAACATTCAGATAAATGGGGAAAAACACATTACACTGACCACTGGGATAAGGTCACAGATTTCAATAAACTGTTTGATCGCAGGAACAAGATATTCTTCTCGTGGGCCTCGGCTAAGCATTTCAATCAGTTTTTTGATCCATTCTGTTCGATTGATCCAACCAACTTCCTGAAAAAGAACAGCGATGGGTATTGTTATGGTTGAAGAAAAAGAAAACCGACGTTCAGATTGAAGGTGGGATATACATGAGAATTCGAGAGAGAAGAACATGCTCACAAAAACAAGGACTTGGATGGACACAGTTTGCTCGTAGACAAGCACTAAAGTTACTAAATAGTGTGACAGATTTATTAATTCAGATGAGACCCGAATGTGAAAAATCAGGATTTCGTCTACATTCGAAACGGCGACGAAAACAGAATGTTCACGTGGAGCAAGTATTTTATCAGCTGAGCTAGGGATGCAAGGTGGGAGCTCCGAAAGCCCCCATTTGGGCTCAGTCAACCACAGTCACATGTGGAATCCACCAGAGAATTTAGAGGGTCGACTGCCTTAATAGGATTTCTCAAGTAGTCCACACCGGAATTCACCAACGCCATTGATAAGCATTCAAACTGTCTTGAACATGAGTAGTAAAAACAATGAAATGAAACTACTTAGCCACGTCACAAGCTTGACGAAACTTGATTTTACACAGCAATGAACTATTCAAAAACAAGTGGACAAGACGACTTTTAGACTCTCGACTTGCGTGTCCAATGAGAAGACAAATGGCCAGGGTCAGTCAGCAACAGCCAGCCAATTTGGACCTGATATGAAAAAGAGGACGGCTTACATAAGCAGTACGCGCACTCGATTCTTGTTATCAGCCGACAACCTCTGTTAAATACCTTTCACTTTTACACTAACCGATTCTCACGTGAACCTGCCGTGTCTGTTTCCACCCCTCTGGCTGACCGCCGTGCATCGAATAGAATATACATGTGGAAGAAACGCAACCCGTATAAATTCGCAGTGGAAATGTCTATATTATAACGGTTTATGATGTTCTCAAGCCGACACTCCAATGTCCAACACCTGTGGTCATAACCAATTCAAATTGACAATCCTATGTGGATTGTGTCCATCCACGTTTAAGGGATGCGAGCAGGCTGCAAAACAACGTCACCAGCCAAAGCTCTCAACCGCCCAACTGCCGGTTCTATGAACACCACTTGCGAAAGAAAAATTAGTGTGTATTCGAGTTTTGTAACTCGTTAGTGTGGATGGACGGAGTACACCTCAGATTGTCAGTTTGAACTGGTTACCACAACAAGATGACGTGAAGCTAGACAACGACCACTAGGAACGCGCTGGTGGCTGCGTTGGATAGGCCGGCGGACTGTTGGGGCGCGATGAGCCAGTTCAGTGCGACTTACTTTGGAAAATAAACATGCTTTTCAGTGACTGCTTCTACTCCGAAGGGACTGGTGAATAGACTAATTCATGAACTGATTCGGGATTTCAGACAGCAGTCACTGGTGGGGCAATTTATCGACGGTCTCTTTATGATCGATCATTCCTGTGGCTAGGCGGCTGGACATTAACTACCATGTAAAACTGACTTGTGAGCTACGTCGATTAGCTTTAGTGAACGTGAGTGAGTTCGATAGTAGAAACCCCACAGGAGGTTCAGCAGAAGCTTAGGCTTGGAAGTCGCATATTGGGAAAATGCGCTATAGCGATAGAGCACGCAGGATTTGCATAACTCGGTATCCATTATCACTTGTACTGAGCTAGTTACCTTGAGAAAATGTTCTATGCAAGATTCATATGCTTTATAAATTTTGCTTCCAACTTCCAATCTTCCAAATGTTAGCGGATACCAACAACCCAAAAAATGGCACTTCTTGTTTTGCGTCACTCCTCGGTAGCGCTGCTGCGTGGTGTGTAATGTTGTGTGTGTAGCTATCCTGCAGTACACTAATCCTTCTTTCCTAGTAGTCACTTAATATAACAATGCAAGGGACCGAATACTGAAAGAGCAAAATATTTCGGTGATAGAAACAACCAAGTTTCGATCACAGACTGAATTCGAATTCGGTAGTTGAAAATGGGCTTCTGATTGGTTGGGACTAGGTGTATCATATTAAACTGAATTTTCCATTAATTTTGCAGCTGTGTTTTTGAAGTTGGGATCTTCCGAAGCATTTTCTTTCAACTTTTGAGAGAATATCCTTTTGTCGCCAACGTAGCAGTTGTACGAACAATGTTATACCTCTAAAATGTTCCAAGAACATTATTCTTCTCTCTAAATGCAAAGAAAAGCTTCGACTCATTTTAGGATGTCAACACTTATAAACACAGTCATGCATCCAGGTACCTGTGTAAATGAATGTTATCGATAAGTATCGATAATGTCAATCCAAGTGCGCCGTGCTTCGCTGATGAGGTTGGTTTGTGGGGCGTTGGATTCATGACGCCATGTAATGGTCAAGTGCTTGCATCTACACGGTCAGACCAGGCTGTGGCAAACGACCCCACATTCAGCACTTTTATTCGAAGAGCTAAACACATTTCGAAAGAAGATTGTTCCAATTTTGGATCCGCGTATTTGGTACGCGTTGTCAACGTTGAAGAAATGTAAAAAGCACATTCGCCATAATATTTGCACTATATACTTCGATGATCAGTGAGCGCAAAGGCATCGTTTCCATAGATAGGTTCACATCACTGCCGCCTTGAATGTATCGCTTTGGAAAAATGGTCTCAACTCCCTAAGTTAGTTGATACCAAACATGCTGATGGATGGTTGAATAAGCATTTCTGAACCGTACGTCATTCAGCAATATGGTGTGTATACAGAGATGAGTTGACGACATGTACAACAGCTCGCAAAGACTAAACTGTTGTCATTTGACCATCCAGCTTGAGTGCCCAGCACTCAGTACTGATTGTCTGCTAGTACGATACGTCAAAAGCATTATCTTTAGTTTGGGCGTGCAATCAATGCTTTATGATGAATATTTGTTCGGAGCACCTCTTGTATGAAGTCTTGTACAACAAATACTTTTCTACTCCATATTATTCATAGATGGTGAGTAAGTAACCAGGCTGGTCTGAGTGCGTTGGAATAGCTTTAAGAACAAGAAGATGCAACTGGAATAGTGGAATCCACAGAGATCTAAGTGAAAAACTTTTGATAGACACCAAGTCGGAAAATCAAAAACTGGCACCATTGCCTAGGTATGATAGGGTTAGCAGTTAAGGATAATACATGAATTGAATATCATTTACTATCGATTGCAATCATCGCATTCCCATAGACTTGTCAGTCGACCACGTTCTAACAGGAGCGTTAGACTCGAGTTTCGCTTTTGTTAGAGCTCGTCAGTAGTGCGACGACCGGAACAAGAACTCCGGCCACGCTTTCATAAGGCATCCATATTGACCATTACACTATTCACGTCATATTAAGCACGATCGAGTTACCATATCTGAATGCTCAACCACCTTCACTTGTGATGTCCAACTAAAAATTAACCAAATCCCCTACCACTCACCATTAAGCACAATATCACTCAACAAGTTAGTGATTGTGATTACAACTTGGAGAGAAGCCCGAATCGCGGGGTTATCGGTTAGAGTTAACAGGACAGTTACTGTGCCTTCTCTCGAGACGATCGAGCAACCTGGTCATTGTTCACAAGCGCGAAAGTGGTTGGGCGTTCGGATAGGATAATTCGATCTTGCCTCAGATGAAGCCAGTGGCGCAGTGGTTAACACGGTTGTCTCACGAAAACCTGGCAGAGTTCTAACCCCGGCTAGGGGAAAGATGCACTACTGATAAGCTCTTACAAGAGCGAAACTCGAGCCTAGTACTTCCTTAGGGAACGGGCTGACTGGAAAGTTTGCGGGAATACGACAGCTCGATCGATTGTGAGTGATGTTCAGTTTATAGGAAAATCAAAATCCTATACTATCCACCAGCAATTTAATAGTATCATTATGTAAGACCCACAGAATAACCGAATCCAAGTAAATTCACATATCGTCCTCTAATCAGCAAGAGAGGATGATTTGCTAGCAGTCATGCCATTCGAGTGGCGATGACGTCACTGGACGATACTAACATAATTGCGTACACTTATCGACTACTTATAACTGTGGTAGTAGACAATCAAGTAGAAGAAAACGTTAAAACGACTCAAACTTTGTCTGTGGCGAAAATTGCGTTTTCAAAAGGTTTTAGGCAAACAAGGAACCTGTCAATTTCGCTCTAAAGTCAGAGAGAAAAAAATCAATGAAACAAATCACTGAAAGCACTGTGGCATACACCACAGTGAGGCATCATATATCTCGCAAAAATATGACCGAGAAGATTAGATCACGCAGAGATGGCAAAACATGTGATTGTGAACCACCTTCAGTACAGCCACGCACATGGACCGGCATATTTTCGACGCGCTGTTGTTTGACAGTAACAATAGCAAGACGGAACACATAAGCCATGAGTGGCATTACTGTTGTTTTTTGCTTTTATCGATTTATGTGTGGAGAAAACCGCCTACGTGCTCCAGTTATACACAGATATGGTCTGCTGGAGGTAAAGTGACTGCAGCCAACCAAGCAACCGATGCACACTCGAACACAAGCGCGAAATACATATGTACATAGACCTGAGAGGTGTATCGTAAAAAGAAAGTATCACATGATCGAGAATATGAGCTGCATGGGTTGAAGACAACGAATGACGGTCACAGTAGGCAGAACGATGTAAAGCAAACGATCACTATAGTGGTCTAGACGAGATCTACAAAGGTTGACTGAAATAAAATGACATTTTTTTCATACCGCTATTCTAGGCTGATAAACACGTGCAGCAAAGGGAAGGAAAACCGACTTTCCACATAAATAAAAAGGACAGCTGGGGTACACGAGGAGCAACGTTTCTCAGTTAGCAGACGATGAGTACCGCGGACGCTGGCTTGAGGTAATCAGTGGGTATCGATGAACAAAGTGAATTATACGGTAGACGGAAACAGATGCGAGTTACCTTAACCGCAAAAAATTTGTTAAACCATGCTGGATGAGTCACGGGTTGATCATGTCACGTCAGCAAACCGTCGCCATTAATGACATCGAGTAGTCGTCCGAACACGTGTCTACAGTCAGATAACAGCAAGCCTATCATAACCAATCTCAGTTTTCTCAAACACTTCCTAGTCCTTGTTCAAAAATGTGCCGACTTTAGCCACAATATCATCCGGCAGTAGCGCTGCACGCGTGATTCAATGAACAGCAGCCTCGAATTACACTGCATTTATCTTGCGTTTCGCGAAGGTTCGAAAATCCACCGTCTCAAACTTCACGCCACTTCTTCTCGCAGTGCAATGTTCGAATGAAAAACACCCACTTGGTTTCTTGCAAAAGAATTCCTGACCAACTGCCCCAACCAACTAAACTCAAGCAACAGATCCATTCATCAATATTTTGGAAATACCAAACTCGGGTGGTCAATTCATAGGGTAAGAATGCCAATCAATGGGTGTCAACGCCATACATGCGCCCCCAGGTTCTCAGTTCACTGAGGCAGGATACACGATGAACAATGAATAACCTAACAGAAGGAAATGATAGTTGTTACCGGCAAGTTAGCAACTATAATTCGTGTTTAGTAGATAAAGAACCATGTGACCGTGTGACCTCTGACTGTAGACGTCTGGGGAAATGGCAGCTAACCAGGTTTAACGGTGTGAATGTTGATGATATGTAATAAACCTGTCTTTGCAGTGGTCTTAAAAAGAACTCCTTACTTGAGCACTTGGGTTTAAAGTGTGGTTAATGTTAGACTTTTGATTTTAGGAATTAAATCTCATTTCGCAACTTTTCGTTTCTTAACTAGATCCACATATGCACAGGGATATTGAACATTAATATCGACCATCCACTTTATAGTGTAGCAGTCGATGAAGAAGAGGTAACCACAATTTCTGAAATTATCGTAATTACTGTTGTGAAATCTTGCAAAGTAGAATGGAACATGGGGACTCAGCAGAATTAGATATGCCGAACAGAACTAAATAACGATTGTTCAGCGTGCATCCCGGTTGTGAGTTCGTTGTCAGCACGATGTGTTAAAACGTACAGTACTCCACTGAGTCACCTCTTCTACGAACAGACGAGTGTATGTGTCAGTACAAAGTTGTATGAGTAGTTTTAAGGAACAATTAGCATTATTATGATTAAGTAGACTAACTACAGTTCCATGGCGCACAAAAAATCGATAGACAGATTTCGCACGAAGCCGAAGAGGGACCATTCGTAAAGCCAAATATTCTGAGCCCTAAAAAGTGCAGAAAATCTCGGGAACCTTCGAAGATGACGCAAATACTGAAGCTGACCTTCAGGTTCATCCGAAAGTTTTTTTGCATAGCTGAATCTCAGTCCTCTCTTTTCTACCTCGTGACGAGATTCTCATCTTAGTGTAACCAAAATCATCCAATATGGCCAGTTATAGGCACTCACTTCGCCACCAGGGTTGTTACAACGGACCACCTGCTTTTTCGGTCCAAGTGTACTGATGCCAACTCAAATGAGGAAAGTAGAAGTCCAACAAATGAGCACGTGAGCGCATTGAAAGTAGACCCGCAAAAAGAATCGACGTAGGCATACAAACAAAAGCGTAATTACAGGACGGGTTGAGGATTTAGACCGTCAATTCGATCGACGAAACTGACCCATCAGAGAATGACATGAAGGTCAACGTCTTATGATTTGTGTCGTTAGCACAGATGAAGCCGGCACTCGGTTTCACTGTGATACTCAAACAAACAAGGAAGACTCACTACACATCCTGCGATCTCTGCATTAAACGGGCGAGGCGAGATTTCTGCCTGATTTTTACTTACATTGCATACTCAATCTGCAACTCGGTGAATAATTCATACTTCTGATCTTGTTGAATGTGGCTGTAACACTTTGGTGTTATACCTGATACATTTGACAATTTTAAGTGAAACAGTTGGATTTTTCTAATTGCATTTTGGCTATGTGAAAGAATGTGTGCAGTTCGCTGAATAAGAAATACGTTTCTTTTTATCGCAATACAACAGTAGCGTACAAGATGGCATATTAACGGCTTGAAAAGCGGCAGTTTAATCGATGAATGAGGACAGATAGGAAAGTTAGGCATTGATTGCATATTTGTTAAACATCAGCGTCAACCATTGATATGAAGCATGTAAAGTGAATAATGTCATCAGGTTCATATTCAATGGCTTAAAATAAAAGACCGGTTAACAGTTCATATTAAGTGACAGTGGTGGTGTAAAACTAACTAAAGTCGCTACACATTATGAAAGCAAACAATATTCGCTCTTTTCAAAACGACCAAAAAAAGTAATGAAGATAACACCGACATCATACATGGCAATATCACATCGACGACCTAACACAACGTCCAAGTCAGGTAACTGTTAGTAAGAAATGAGCACACATGAACAACAAATTTCATCCGGAAAACCACGTACGACAGCTAGTTGGATCTGTTGTCTTTGATCGATAACGCGGAGCAGATGAGCAGTCCTTCTAGGTTAGGAGAAACATAACCAATAAAAACAGATTATTTCCACAGCCACTGAATCAAGACAGTGGGTCAGAAAGAAACTAGACTGTGGCCTTCAAACAAATGAATTAGACTGAGAGAACTCGCGAAACGACATCGAGGATCAAAATGCACAAACCAACACACCAGTGAATAACGAAAGCAAAGCCACCAGCAAAATTGGTCAAGCAAGGGACGCGTGAAGTTAACGGACTGACATACGAAATAAGCTTTGCATCGGATGTTTTAATTAAAAACATTTGAGGAATGTTGTGTTGTTGCCTCTAACCCGAGTGTCAAGGTATGATAGGGTCAATTTTCATAACTCATGGATACATAAAACGAATTTAAAGTTTGATTAAGTCACGCATTTCATGTAGATCGCTAAAATTTGTGACATTTAATGAAAAGAATACATTTAGTTTAGGCGGCTTTAATAAGTAGAGGCAGTGTTACTATGACCATAGAACGAAAGCGATGTGGTTACGTAAGAAACCCAGTCAAAGAAGACCAATAATGATTTGTGATGCATTCAGGACTGAGTTTGAATGAATTATCTACAAGGGTTGGTGAACAAAATCTCATGCACGCGCAAGACGAATCTGTACATGAGACGGCCTTGTACAGGAATTAGACTTGACCACATCTGTACTAAAGTCGAATGGTTACCTAAATAGGTTCACAGAAAGGTATAGCAGGCCGAAACCGCTGTGTGGACAGGTGATCACTGTGAGAACGAGGAAAGTTTACATAGAATAGAATTTTTTGAAGGTGACTAGAGCATGCGTCAAACAGTGCAAAGACTAATAGATTCGACTGAACAAACGTTTAACGAAGCCGAACTTTGTGTATTACCTCGGACCCAGAAGCCGCCTAACCTTCAATCAAAGGTCAGTCTGTCGGTGTCATCTCACATTGTGCCTACTAAATTATACGTAACTGCAAAGAAAGTTATACAGGCGGAATCGAGAGGTACTTGATCTCTAGAGTGCAGAACTCCATATTACTAAAGAACGACAATGTCGTTGAAACACGCAACAGACTAGTGTCCGCAGTCGTAAGACACGTCCTGAATTACGTTGTGCATTCAAAATCCTGTCATTTCATTCCGATCCAACATTTTTGCGGTTTGCTGAGGCAGTCGCGATCGATCGACTGAAGCTGACCTTGCGTGTTCAGAAATGATTGTTCACGAATTTAACTCTACCTTGGAACTACTGGCCTTTCTCAATCCACCGACTGACTATCTATCCTACTATCCTAACTGTTTGCTATAGGAAAACGTTTCATACTGTTGCAAATTTGGCACTAACCAGTTAATAATAAATGCTTGTATCTACTAGGTTTCGTGTTTCAACTGTTTTGTTCGGAATACGAATTCTGGTTAATACGTCGGGTAGGTTCTATTGACATCTACTTCACCACATGTAACAGCGGAGCAGAGATACCGCCACAGAGAAGGCTGGTTTCGGCACGGGTTACGTGTTGGCGGCTGGCTAGTCCATAGTTCCAATCAAACCCCGAGCTCTTAGACGAAGGCAGAGTCCGTGAGAGGATAACACGAGATGAATCTGTTACTTGAGTCCCCTGTCAAAAGTGTGCAAAAGCGCGGTGCAGGGCTGTTCAAGAGGGATAGGGGTCGAAAAAAGCACCCTCTAAAAACTGCTTCCGAAGGAAAAGCATCCAAGACGGACTTTCGAGTTCGTTACGGTAGTTTTCAAAATTCACCGAGGTAATTTTTCAGGAACACCAGCACTTCCGTACTCTTGGTGACAGTCTGACGTAAATTAAGTTTCGGTACTTTGACTCAAACGATGCGTCCGTTGCCTCTTAGGAGAACAGAGGTGCTCGTGGAAATCAGAGTGGTAGAATTTCGTACAGCGTATGCGTTTAACAGTGCGCCACCGCGCGCCATATATCAACTAGGCTGACAAAAAATGCACTCACTGACACGTTGTGATATAAAATCTTCGCATGTGCCTTCAAAGCGGAGTCCGTTATGTCCATTGGAGTATCGGGGCTCACAGCCAGGTCCCATAGTAGTGTCAACACTTTTTGGGCCATCAGACCTTCACGGTCTTCTTCAGCGAGTCGGCAAATCAGATCGATCAGGTGCTCACGTTGACGTTTGGTTGCGTGAGCCCAACTTTGCTGACACCCAGTGGGAAAGAGACGAAAGAGATGGCAGAAAAGACAGGAGAAAAGAGAATGTTAGCAAACACTTGAGAGGAATCATTAAAAGAAGTAATTATACATGCAAGAGAGGTGGGGACTGAGCAAACACGTTAAGGGTGTTTTAAACCAAGGCTATTTTATTTCAAACGTCTAGTCTACTATTTTCTGTAAAAAAAGGTTCAAGTTTATCTAAACGGCTACACAACGACTGCTCAAACGGAGAAAGGTGAGCATGTAGAGGTGTGGCTATCCAGAATGGGTGAAGCAGCTTACCATAGTTAACCTGAAGGTTTCACATTAAGAAACTGTAAAAACAGATAGGGCCAAGTGTCCTAGTAGGACCCCACGATAAGCTGTGTTGTTTTGATTAGTGACACTGCTCTTTTTTCATTGGTCTATTAGTGGTTCCGTCGTTCATCTCCTTGTCACCTCAGGATCGTCCATTTGTACTTGATCAACCACATTCGCCTGCGATCCGGTTTCCTGGTTTGGGGTTCATCAACCACTTTATCCGTATGACTGATGGAGATCACTCTGTCTACTACCTGAGGTGGTGGATGGAACTGAAAACTTTGAACCAAGTACAAACGAGCACTGACTAGAGCTATTCATTTACCAATCATTATAAGACAGCAGCAAACAAACCCTTCAGTGGCTGACGCGTGATGTATGAGCTGTATATCGTCAAATGGGAACAGATCGGTGTTGAAAATAAAATGTGGATTTGAACCTGACTGAAGAAGGACAAACAGACAGGTCGGATTAGCATGCCTTAACCTAAGTACTAAAACTGCTTCGTGCACAGAGAATGTTTGTGCCCAATGAACTATGGAGTAAGCCATCATTTTTGATGTAGTGCTGTAGTCACACAAAGGCTATGCTCCGCGAACAGCGGTTGACAACAATAAGCAACAAAATGACATTATCGGAGCAGAATAGTCAAGTTATATAGCCACAGAGCACCACCGCTCTACAAAACCACGTCTCACGCTTAGCCCCCTAACAAAAACCGAGGGTCACGTCGATGTTGGTCGTCGCTGATAGACGTGGTGGCTTTCAAACGGTTAGGGTTATAATAAATGAACCTCTATACCTCTTGACAAAAATGGATCACGAGTCAACCGAATGAACGTCGATAACTATATGATCTTGACTAAACAAACGTGGTGAAAGCCTGTTTGACTCACCGCTTATCTAGTTCCAGACACAATAGACAATCTAGCAGCGGAACAACCCAATGGCACTTTAGAGCACAACATCTGAACTAGACAAACGATATCAACGGTACACCTTTTGTTATTCGCCAAGTCAATCAAAACATAGTTTGTGGCGTTCCACGCGTGGTTTATATAATTCAATGACAGACTCCGATTTGTTTCATTATTGATGTACATCTATTAATCCCTATTCTTGCTCCCTAGGTAATATGTTTACTGCAGCCAATTTAAGGTCTTCTCTTTATTACTTATGCAGGAGGTTTGAATTGAAGTACGATCTCCAAAGCT
The DNA here is from genome assembly GCA_008508345.1 of Paragonimus westermani. Lineage (NCBI taxonomy): Eukaryota > Metazoa > Platyhelminthes > Trematoda > Plagiorchiida > Troglotrematidae > Paragonimus > Paragonimus westermani. The sequence goes on from QNGE01002596.1 coordinate 72,865, forward strand.
ATTCTAAGTCCCTAACTATGAGTATTACAAAACATCACTCCGTTTTCCTGTTATATAAACGGCTAATTGATGAACGACCGAGAGGTATCAGATCCACAGAATACAGAGGGCACATTAAAAAACAATTGTACTATTTATTGTCTGTCACCAAGTCTACATGTTCCTCGTCCCACATAAAGAACAATCGTGTATAATTGGTTAGTTTTAAAAGCGCTGATGGGTTAGGTGCTTTGCAGTCGTACTCTACAGACTAGTCAATGTTTACCAACCTGCACCAGCTGTGACAATGAAAAGACACGAGTTTTCCCACAAAAAAGAAGGTAAACTCTACATTCATACGCTCTGCCTTTCCATACGGTTACGAGTTCTGGCTTACTCGAGCGGGTTTTTGCTGGTCAATTACAGCTAGAGATGTTGTCAGATAAGCAAAGAACCGTAACCAGCGGAGTCTGTGTTCAAAATTTACTATACCGCCAATAAACGCTTATTTTCACTAAACTATTTCAGGTTATTTAACGCTGTGTTCATTCTCGCACTGTGTTTTAAGTCAAACGTTCGTATATATATATATATATATATATATATATATATATATAT